>JAPYYT010000209.1:0-135838 GCA_030522565.1 Ceratosolen corneri
GGGGGATGGGGGGATTGGGGGGGGGGTTGGCGGGGTGCGTGTTCTGGTGGGGGGGGGTGGGGGGGGGGGGGGAGGGGAAGGTACTTGGGGCCCTTAAGAGCATGCCACAGCCGAGGTGCATTTCAGTAGTAGTGGCGGCGGTGGTGGTGCCTGGTGCCCTTTTCAAAAATGGTATTAGCCGATGAAAGGGATTCTATTTAAAATGCCTCCGCACACCAGCTGAATAAAGTCCCTCGAGCCATAATGGCGGCAGGGATGACGATATTTTACTCGGCCGACTAGTATTAGTGAGCGGACCAGTGGCGCATTATAGGAAGAGGCGGTTGATTAAAGGGATTGGGAGCCGAGGAGCTAATGTACTAATAAATACTTGTGGGCGAAGCTTTCTTGAGCACTCGAGATTGAGTTATTATTGTCTTGGTAATGCAAAAATTTGCCAATTCGCAATGATATTTTGATCTTCAGGATGGTTTTGGTTAAAAAATTATTGCAATGGCGAAGTTTCGGCTTAACTATCAGTGCGCAGAATATTCCGGTAAAATTATTACAAATTTCCTAACGAGGCACGCTCATAAACTTTTAAAAGCTTTTGTCATGAGACGTTTTATAATATTTTTTAATGTCTCTGCAAGTTATTTTATTCTAAAAGTCAAATTAGTACAGAAACTGCAGATGGATAAATTCAAAGTAGCCTGTGTTTTTCATATTTTCCTAGCCGTATTATATTTTACATGAGAATTTCAGCTCAAATATTATTACCAACTACATTAATTAATGAAATAAACTTTAATTTATTGCCATGTAATTCAAACGCGAAAGACAAAAGCCGCTGATCTTTTACCTAACCCGAAATACATGTATACACATGTATACACATATATATACGTATGTGTGTGCATATAATTGTTTATAGCTCAGGTATGTATTTAATTGCACTGAAGTAGCCTGTGAAATTTCTTGAGCGAAAATTCTAACGCAAAAAATTATTTAAAGGTTTGTTCGTCAAATTTCCATCGGCTAGATTATTAAATTTACATAGAAATCTCCCAACCCACTCGCATATAAAAATCATAAAATATTATACTCCTTGAGTCTATTACTTTTCAACGTGACATCATCTTCTAGCTTCTCAAGTGTATTCGTTACTCGAATATTCTTAAAGAGCTCTCTCTCTCTCATCTAATTGGCCCTCTTCATTAGCATTTAATCTTTTGACAACTCATGAATATTACAAACGAAAGCATCAATCATCGGGCAATAAATACAGAGCGGCCGTGTAACCACTCCTCCTCCCCCTTCCTCCTCCTTCCTCCACCGCCGCCAAATATGAAAAGTTTCGCCCAATCAGCAGCATCGCCGCGATTCAATAATTTAGCCCGCCAGTGTGCCATAGAAATAAAATGCAATCTCCCGTGGAACGTCCCTCGCTGCGTAAGAAGAGCCGGCCGAGGCGCGTGTCAACGACTTCCCCGGAAGCTGCAACGACAGCAAGGATGGCGAGGCTCGCCCTTCGAGAGACTCGCCCCCTTCCAATTCAAAATGCAGCTCCAAAGTTTCCCCTGGTGGATCGAGAAGGCGGCCCGAGCAATTGACCATGGCAACGCGAGCGGAATATACCTCGACTCGAAAGCAATTTCATGACACTGTCTCGGGATGATTGGATCACCAAGGAAGCGCAGACTACTCGATAGTCCCGGCCGCGAGTGTATGGCCCCGTGTCATTCCGAAGCCCACCACCACCACCACCACCACTTCCTTATCGGTGGAGCGTCGGTGGCGGGCGAGTCTAGGGCAAACTTAATTATCCTGATTCCGTTGTGTCTCTCTCTACAGCTGAAGAATAAATATTGTATTGAATTTTTCCTTCCCGCGCCTACGCACACATTCCATAATAACCTCTCTGCCCCCACCCACCCACCAATCCCCCAACCGCGCCGCGCAAACCCCATCGGCGCCGCGCAAATATCCTTTTCATTACGTTATTGAATTTCATTTCTGGGGGCGAAAGTAGGAAAGATCGAACCTGGCCAACTAATTTATAGATTCTCAGATTAGGTCGTCGGCCATTATGCTCACCGAGTTAATTTTTATTTCACCTCCCCGGCACACATGTGGGATATGCACGTGTGTAGAGTGCGGCCTTTAAATTAATCATTGGATTAATATTGAATGGCAGGCCGTTCTTCGATTCAAAGTGCTCGTTGATAATCGCGCGGTGAAAAATTAATTGCCACTCGCGCTTCACCTTAATTCGTCGAAATCTCATCTTGGACGGCTCGCACGACCGATTGGTCTCCTGCGCCTCCGGAAACATATAAATTTAATAACACGAGCCCACCAAGCATTAATCATTCGATTTTTTTGTAATCCCGGCCTCTTATCCGAGCGCCCCTAAGATTTGCCAAGTGGCGCTACTCCTATATAAGTGCCCATCGATTTTGAATTTATTCTGCATTAGTGGGTGTGAAATGGCGGCGATAATAATGGGAGAAAAATTTATAGAAAAATTAAATGCTCATTAATGCGAGAGGGCCGCGCTTAATAAGAGATACGGGAGAATCCAATGAATATTCAAGTTGAGAAGTTTTGTTTGTTCTTTAATGAATAATGGCTGATTATAATAATTGACTTGAAAGGTCATTTATATGAGTGAGAATGGAGATGAAGGAAAGTGAGTATGAAAAAGATTTGAAATGATGTCAAAGAGCTTGCCGAGATAAGTAAAAGGGGGGGGGGAGGCGTTACTTTTTCACTTTACTTTCATAACTGAATATTAATGTTATTAAGGGAGGTGCTCGCCGTTACCTGAGCTTCCCAATGAATACGCGAACGGCAAAGCCGAGCTAACGAAACGATGGGAAAATTATAAGAGCGATTTGGGTAAATTACCTCTTACACGCTATCGATCCCTTCCCAACACACACACACACTTCCTCCATGCCGACACTTAACCAAACTCTCCGTTGACAAAAGCATCGGCCAATCTCTTTTCAGACGCTTTAAGCGCTTAATTCCGTTTGCTTTTAATGAGGGAAAAAAAAAGAAAATACAGATAGCTATTTCAATTTGCACAAGACTTCATAATCTTTGATCTTTTATTATCCGGATGAATGTAAACGTTCTGGAGTATTTGCCGGATATAATTCGGCTCGCTTTGCTCACTCGGATCGATTGGAGATTTACTGATCGGTAAATCATATCGAGTGTAATTTCTTTAATGTATACCGAATCCAAGACATTTAGTTTGAAAGTCCTTCATCCTTCATTGCCATTGCAATATCAATTTCCTCTCTATTAATACGTGTACGTACACATACAAGATAATTGCGCATTAATAATCTAATAATTTGACATGATGTGACGGAATAATTATGTTAATTTCAATATATATACAAATATATGACAATAAAAATATAATAAATAGCATACAGCTATACAATTAGTTGATAATAATATTGTTAATTATTCTTTAAATTAGTAGCGCAGAACAATAAATTTGATAGACTTTAGTGTGATTTTATAACGAATATTGATTATTATTGCGTAGAGGGCAGCATTTTTTCAGATTTAAGTCGTACAAGATAACTTTGACAAATGTTTCCATCTCCTTCTATCCATCATTCTTCCGCTTCTAATAATATTAAAGATGAATGAAAACTGTTGACACGTTGTCAGCACGTCGAGCTATTTTCCGAAACAAACACCAATCTACAATTTTAAACTAGTAATCAATTTTTCACATTGAAGCTTCTTTCAATTGAACTTATTTTCAATTAAAATGATATGTGCGTGTGTGCGCCTCATTATCCGATTTCACGTATTCTCACAATGCTAAAAGACGAATGAAATTTTGGAATTCCACCGGCCATCCATAAATTAGTTTATGCTGCATAGTCAATAAATTGTCAAAACGCGCTTTTTTCCACAAACCATAAACATTTATCTTAGGCCCATAATATTTAGGGCCCCGGTAGGTATTACGGGGGTTCGGGGGTGGAAATGAGAATGGAATTCTAATGAAATCGTAGAAGCAATCACGCACTCTTGATCCTCGCCTATGGATAATCGATGGATAATCAAAGCGTGCCAACTGTCGCTTATTTCACTTTTTCTCCCCCCCCCCCAGATGGATGAGATCCATTTTTCTGGGCGCGCGCTCTCTCTCTCTCGTCTTTTCCATTTCGAAAGATGTCGCTCTATTACTGGGGCAAAGTCTGCCGGAGGCTGTACCACTACCTGAGCTCAATGTGCGGCCTGGATTTATTCGCACACCGGTAATCAATCGTGTAGCACGAGATTCGCGCTCCAACTCCCGCTATATTTATCACGTCGAACGCGAACTCGGCTTAATTTGCATGATTTATGTGCCCCCCACCCCCACCAATCCAGATTATAAATATACATATATATTTATATTGTTGTTGTTGTTGTTGGTGGTGTTGGTGTAGTAATGATTTTAGCTGTAAATAATACGTGCTTACGGAATTCCCGGGCATAATGAGTATTGGGTGTTTCGTGGAAGCACTTGGATCGCGCAAAATCCAATGAAATTTTCCAATTCGCCCTTTATCCTCCTCGATTTAATTCCACTCGGCTGTCCATTGCACATGCCCTTTTTAATAATAAAGGGC
This sequence comes from Ceratosolen corneri, assembly GCA_030522565.1. NCBI lineage: Eukaryota > Metazoa > Arthropoda > Insecta > Hymenoptera > Agaonidae > Ceratosolen > Ceratosolen corneri. Next base: position 4,632 of record JAPYYT010000209.1, read on the forward strand.
CGTAGTCGAGAAGGTACTACTGCTGGCCATAATTATTCCATCACCATCCACACTCGAAACTGCTCGCCATTACTCTTACTCGAAGCCCGTCACTTGTAATGGCTTTTTTCTTTTATATAAGGCATAATTTCAACAGCCCCATATCTCGCGACGGCCGAGAATGGCAAAAAGGATGAAATGCAAAGCAATGGAGGAGGAGTGCAGTCCACGCGAAGGAATGTGACAAACGTTCGAGCGAATAAATATTTAAAAAGTACGAGAAATATACAAGGAATCGAGGGTGTTTTCCACAGCCTCGGCCACACTCTCGACTCTTAATAAAAGCCTCGGGCCAATTGGCTCGAGTTCCCCAAGCCCACGAATAATCATCCCGAGCACTCTCTTTAAATTCACTTATTCCTGTTGACAGTCAAGCGATTTTCCATCTGCCGGGGAGGAAAAGCATGGCTGACTGGAGCGGCAACGAGAGCGCACGAGGCCGGCTAACCTAAAGCTATTTATCAGGCGACCCTCATTAACTGTCTCCGCCGCAAATAAAGCAGTCTCCCATTGAGAAATGTCTTATCTCGCACTCGTTTCTTCTTACCGTACGGGGAAAGCTACCTCGCTATCGGACTTTCGCGACCTCGTGCCGAGCTTTATTTTTTCCTTATCCTCGGGCGCTCCTGTCGGCTCGAGTCTACGTCCGACTGTCTGCTCTGCTCCAGCGATCAGCACTCTGGCTTCCTTCCTTCCTTCTTTTTCTCTCTTTTTTTATACCTCAGTCCTTCACAGACAATCGATTCTTCGAGTGCCTCAGTTACGACCTTCGCCAGTCTCTGTTGTGTATTTGCTTGCTTGTATATATAACAAGCCGCTCGCTAAAAAACACACATTCGGGCTTCGAGTGTGAAAGGAGAGCAAACGACTGAGATAACAAGGAGCCACCCGAAGGCTGGAAATACCCTCGAAGCCCGCCTGATCGTTATAACCTATAACGACACCATTTCGTCGCAACAAGAGTTTTGGATTCTCTATTATCTATCTTTTGCAATGCATTTCTTCCTCGTGCATTGTCGGTTCGGTTGGTGGGAGACGGAGCGCTTTTTGTAACTCTGACTCTTGATTTTATATCCTCCACCTCGTCGATATAGATTTTCCCCAACCGTACAATACATGCGCACCTATAGATATGATGCACCTATAGATATAGAGAGATAGAGATATGTATGGATGGATAGACGATTGTGTGGAATGTTTTGGCAGGAAACGAGTGCGTGCATCGTAATTCTGAGCGCAAAAACCCAAACGCCATTCTCAAGAGGAATAAAAATTTCTCTCCATCTCCTCGCATGTCATTTGCACGCATCGTCCTTCACTCGATAATTTTTCCACTCCTCAGCTAAGTAAGGTGTTCAGAGTAATAGATCGAGCAACGTGAAAAAAAAAAGATAGCTTTTTCACTGCGAGACATACGATATTGCATCGCAGTTTCGCAATTGGATGAATGTAAACAAGGAAAGTGGAGGGCGCATTGACAAGAATTCGATCCTTTAATAGAACTGTTGAGGCCACGAGCTGAGGCTAGAAATAGATAATTGAGGCGAAAATAGATAATTGGGACAAAAATAGATGATTGAGATAATAAAGTAGATGTGGCGAGTAAGGTTTTAACATTTAAACATTGTTTCGTAATCACACTCAATGTACAAGAATGTAATGCATCGAGAAGGAGGCAGGGTTGGGCGACTACTTATATTGGAGTTGGTGGCATTTATGAGGCGCCTCCACGAAAAAAGGATCGCCCGATAATTTGGCTGATCGATAATAATCGTGGAGACTAGGAACGAGTGCAGAGGGAATATAAGAAACGTGGGCGGACGGGGCGGATGTGCGATGTGATCGAAATGCGAATCGTTTTAAGTAGCCGCGGAGTCAGCTAACAATTTCCAAGCGACCCACGTGCTCTGCCATCCCATATATTGCATTAATACTCCGAGCTCCTCGCTCTCTCCCTCCCACCCACAGCTCCTCACCCCCCGCCCCACCCTACTCCCTCCACTCCACTAATATAGCCCCAACACTTTTGCACTAACAGCGAGTTTATGAGCATTTCGAATACAAGTGCGATTATAGCGACTCGTCGAGAAGATTGCCGTTAAATTTAATATCGATAACCGAAGACGTTACGATCGAGCGGGAGTCATGAATGGGCATCTGTCATGTATGTTATGTTACTTTCGTCGTCTTTTAGCTCGCATTATTATGGGCACAATGACCGTGTATTTTATAGCGTGACAATTTCATATTTATAAATAGTGTTTGGTTATTTGGATCTTGAGCTTCGGAAGAAATTGTGTAGAAATCTGCTAAATTGTAGGTGAAAAAGCTCTCGATAGAGTTAATCGATAAGACAATAGTAATTTGGATATTAATTTTCAATTTCAAAGTACTTGAAAGGTTGAAAGTTTAAGAGAAATATTATAGCTCTGGACGAGTTAATGTGTCGATCTTTATTATGAATAAGCGAGATATAAGAGCTTTTCTCAAATTAAAGCAACAAACATAAAAAAATCTTACTGTTAATTTCAACCGAATAACGCGCAATCGATCGACATATAATGGCAATTATAATTGCAAAGGAAAAGAAATTCATCCCTTTATTGTATTATTAATATACATTACAATATTAAATAGGCGCTTCGAGTTGTATCTTTTTCAAGTTTGGACGTGAATTTTAATTACACTATTAACAGCAATCCGATTACAAATCTGAGGCGCTTTTCTTTAAAAATTCATCAAATGTAGTTCCTCTCCGACTATCTCACAAGTTTCCGAGAAGTTACTGAAATATATAAGTCATAAGAGAATAAACTTCTCACTAAATAACCATGGAAATGCTGGTAGGAGCTATTCCTCAGTATAAATCATAAACTATAAAAGTTCAATTGTATTCAAATTTCAATGTTAATATATTCCAGTTTTATAATCAATCCTGACTTGAGCTGCAAAAATGTATAAAACTGCGTTTATGTTGGAAACTTTCCTTTCAATTAAATGTACCGATTTAATAAAGGCCATTATTATTATTTCTCGATACATTTATCTTTTAATCCGGGTACGTAGCCTGAAAACTGTTTTCTTATGGAACGATCAAATTTAGTGAAAAAAAGAAAGAAACAAAAAATAAAAAACATTAATAAAACATTCAAATACAAATGTGATAATATAGCCTATGAAATTAATAAATGATTATTTCATTCTTTAATAAACATTGGCAAGCAAACAACAGAATCATTAAATTTTCCTTCAACGTGCATTGAATATGTTATCATAATGTATAACCATCAATGATGTTTTCATTAATCCTTTACCGCAGATTCAAAATAATAAATATTTTCTCGGAAATATTATTGAAACAGTATATAATATGTTATGTTTAAACAAGTGATCGAAGAATGAAATTAATCTTATTTTCGAATAAATATTCAACATCGTGACGCTACACACTAAATCAGAATACTATTTGTTCATTGAAAAACTATGTTTATTATTATTATTATTAATTATTATGAGGAAAAGTTGAAAGAAATTTGGTAAAAAAAGTTAAATGGATAGATTAAAATGATAAATTTTAGGAATTGCAAAGATAAAAGAATAACAACAACAGTAATGTTAAAATATGGAAAATTAATACCAAATATACTCATTGTCACCTGTATTTACCTCACTATTGTATTACTTGAATTGTACGTTATCTTTATCAGAAAATAATTTATTCATTGAAAACGAGTGTTGCAGTTGGCTGCTTGAAACATTGTTTCCACACGGAAATTAACAATTTAAGATTAAGTTCCACGTAACATATTGCCATCAGTTTAATACAAGTGCATATATATATATATATATATAAGTGTATATATATATATATGTTCGTATAGGGTATTTTTCATTTAAATCGCATAATTTTAAATACTTAATAAACAATAGGTTATTTATAATTGCACATTAACTCGTGTGTGACTAATGTTTGTATCTACAAATATATAGTTTGGATTTAATGCGCAAATTATAATGAATATTGCACTTCAACTTCACATAATTAACAGTAATCCACATAAACGGCTAGATAGTTATGACTATGCTTATAATTTAGCTTATGTTTTTATTTATTATTTTATCATCTTTCCGTGCTGCTGCAGAAACATGAATGTTTCATTATACGATATGCAATGCTAAATGGATGGAGAAAAATTAACATACGCGTAACATAATACTCGTATATGCAGTGATATGGTTAATAATATTAAAGCGTAAGATAATTTTATCGAAATTGCCATCACTTGGTTATTGGAATCTGAAGCATTAATGGCGATTCAAGCGATTCAATGGATTATTGAATAAAGTTTTAATATGTTACTGTATTTTGGCCTTTCACAGTTGAAAATATGATGATATCATGAGAAGTGTTTCTTGAATTTACATAGCTCAGTTCTCTTCTTATTTATGAGGAAAGCGACCGTTCTGCGCGTCGTGATAACGTTTTTTAATATATCCGGAAGAGAAAAAAGAAGGTGAGCCCGGCAATATTACACGGATGAAGTATTACCATGAATAACGCAAAGTTTTGATTGAATGCAACTGAATTTAAAAAAATTTTAATAAATGCTTTTTAGAATTGAGAAGTATCATTCTGCTGGGAGAAAATGCAAGAAAATTCACGAGACTTTTCGCCCAAATTTCCCCGCCCATCGGCTTCTATTCTGTATTTAATTTTTAAACATGGTTATAAAGTTCAACGGGTCTCGCACTTTTTATGCTGGCAATATAAAAATTAATTATGGAACTCGTGCTCGTGAGAAATACATTTTAACGAGAATTTTTATAATGCTAAATACACTCGTTAATCCCCGTATCAATTACCCATGGCCTTCGCATTAATATCAACCATCACCCGAACGATAAACGTCACAATTCCAAAGATCTCAACAAATTATTATCAATTTGCTATCAACTTGCCACATTATCTTTACCCAATGTCACGTCTACCTTTTTCTCATTCTTACTTCTCAATACTCATTACATTGGATCTGCCCACACTTACTCGCTTAATACGCATTTAAACAAATTTATGCACATTTAAATAATTTACAGTGCACTCATTATTAATTAAGCGAATGCGAGGACGAGTGGGACAAAATAGGACAATATCATCCTGCCTACACGAGCGCCTCCTACAATTCAAGAGCTGTCACAATTATCATATTCACCGACGACTCTCACTTACTCAACTCATTTCGCCAACCCGTCCCTCCCACCAAACCCCCGAGCAATCTCTAACCTTCCAGTTAATCGTCGCCTAAGCTCCCGCGTTATCCACCATTAGGCCATAAAACCATGAGCGCTCGAAGAAACTCGTTGGACCATCTTGCAGCGATCGAGGGGGGAGGGATGACGTGGGGCGAGGCGAAGAGGCTCCGAATGCAGTTTCAAAATCGTCGCGAGAGTCCTCGACTGAACAGTGAGTTTCCCGCTTTTTCCAGCCCCAGCTCGGGAAATTTGGGCGAAACGCTGTGGCAAAGCGTGTCCCTGCCATAGATCCTTCCCCGCCAGCGCCCCTCGAAATCCCAAGCGCGCGCGCTGATCGTGAAAAAGACGCGCGCGGCAATCTCCGCAGAAATTGTCGGAGCGGGCGGGGCTTAGTGAGGGAGGCAATTCTCCGCGGACCGCGCGCCAAGAGATGTCGAGGGGGGGGTGGGAAAAGCGGCGCGGAACTGATGTAATCAGCCGGTCGGGGCGCGCTAAGAGTTATAAAAGTGCGAATGCCCGTGGTGCGCCTCTTGCTGCTGCTTATTGTTATATATCCTTGTAGTGTGGGTCGTACGCGCGGCGAACTCGGCATGACGGAGGGGGGTGGGGTGGGGAAGGAGGGGTTCAAGCGACCCTAGCGGAGGGTGGCTCAAAGCGGTACGGTGACGTGAATCGCGTGACTGCGGAGCTATCGGCTTAACTCACTTTTTCCTCTTTCAGTGCTCCCCTCCCCCACCACCGCCACTCACTCGCTCTCTCTCTCTCTCTCTCTCTCTCTCTCTCTCTCTCTCTCACACACACAGTGCCAGTGGCGAAGTTGGGCGCAGCTGAGCACCGGCGGCCTTCTGCCCTTCCATTGCTTCGCTCGTTGCGCGTCAGTACAGAAGAGCGTGTCACCCGAGTTTATTTATCGAGGGAATATTTATGTTGCTGGCACGCGTCCTCGTTCGCGCGATGCCTTAACAGTCATTCCCCGTGTGTATCATTTAGTTGGTGACCAAGTTTTATTTGGTCCTTGTACGTCACGCAACCTTCCCTTTTCACTGGCTCGAATGCTTTTCCCCGCCCGTATGAGCTGAAAAATCTTCAAGACTGTCCCGGCGCTGCTCCATCTGTACAATAAAATAATCTATCTAGCAATAATGCTCATAATTACTTAAGGTTAAATAAGAATATATTAACAATAATGAAAGCAGCCTGCCTATTTGAAAGATATTTTAAATACAGCAGCCGAGGGTTTATTATGTAGGAGCTTTGCCTCCAGGTGAGGCGATAAAATTTCAAAAATTTTGTACATCCGCGTGCTCCTCATTTTCCTGAGAATGACAATTTTATTCCCACTTTTATTACATATGCATTGGCCTTTTTAAACGTAATCGATCGCTATACTGATTATTGTTTTAAAGGCATATAAATTTTTAACTCTAGTTAATGGTACAGAAGTTATAGTGCTTACTTCCGCTATCCATTGCGCGTAGTTGAATTTATTATGAATATAATAGGAATTAGATTATATAATTTTTGACGAATTATGTGGCGTATTAGTAAGGATATATGTCGTAAAATAACTTTGACAATGATTAAACGTACCCGAAACAGCGATTCATAGTTGTCGAAAAAAATTGACAAAATTATCATGCTAAATTAATTCTTAGACAATTCGTCATAAAATTCCATAAATGGAGATAATTTTATTAAGAAAAAATTACTGAAAATTTTACACAGTAAACAGATTTGAGAAGAAAAAAATATAAGTAAATGAAAAATTTAGAAACTAGATTATTCAATTATTTATTTACGTCACAAAGTTATTTCTTATACTTAATCTCCTACTCTCTCTCTCTCTCGCTCATGTCACTCATTACTTTTATATATCTCTATATTGCGTGACTTAAAAATTATAGCATCAATTTATGCACAATTTAAACATCCAATACTCGCAGTTAATAATAATATTATTATTTATTTCGTTCTTCGATTCCTAATAAGTAAATTTTCGATCCTATCAAATCTCACTTTCTCATAACTAAATCTCATTTATAAACAGTACCAAGTATAAAATATATATAATTATGTGCGCACGAACGCGCGCGCACACACAAACACAAGGATCGCGCATGCGCGCGCACGTGTGTGGAGCCTTATCGTGCATCTACTGCTGCGAGTATTTATTAAATACACTTATGGTTACTCAACTAGTAACACTTTGCCTTCATTTAGATATGCCAGAGTTTTGAGGGTAGACGCGTATTGATAGTAGAGGATGAATGATGAGGCCTTTTATTGATTGTACGTCGTGAATATCGTGAGCACCTGTCGTGTTCCGTAATTGCATGATTTTTGAAAAGTCCTCTGATCATTGTCTAATTATAGAGTTGACCAACTACCATTATCATTGGGGCATATCTGTATTTTAGAAATTCAGAGGAAAACAGTTGTACGATTGTTTTTCAATAGCCAACGTGTCGGCGTAATACCTCGTAAGTACTTTTATTGAAAGTAGTATTGAAGGTAGTAAAACTTACATTGCGATGAATATTTGTAGACTTGCGCAGTTACGAAATCATATAAATGAATGCACTTCGCTTCCAATAAATTATAATTGCATGATTTAATTGAAAAATCATAGGAAAATGAGCATACTAGTTTTTACGTATCGACAATAAAAATGAATATCTTTGCGGATGTATGGAATGCGCAATTTCATTTTACTTTCTCCCTTTACGTTTAAAATATTCTCATCTTTGGATTATAAAATATAAGTATAAAGCTTCAAATAATATTTTGGAATATAATTAGGCCAATATATATTATTCTACATTTTACAAGCGTACTTTTTTAATGGGAAAAATTTTCATACACTCCAGCAAATAAAGTCTAATTCATTTTAGTTCTTAAAACAGCGACAAAAACGAAATGTTCTTTAGTAAAAAAAAACTGTCGAATTATTTGCAAACACATAGTGTATTTAAATTACGAAAAATTGTGAGACTAATTGCAGTATTTGCCTATGATTTACCTAATTATACGAACAAACAGTTAATTGCATGACATCCACCTAATGCCCGAAAGTGTAAAAACATATCAATTATTATGCATTGATCAAGTCAATTTTTTGCATAAATAACAAATTGTCGAAAAAGAGTAAATGGCTTACCCGGTGCATGTCACATATTTTGCATACTTTTCGTGCTGCAATATTTGCAACTCTTTCGCAACCGACCGCACTTGCAGCGCAAACCAACAATTTTTATATCCTCGTAAAGCTCTGTCACGATTATTATCCAACTCGAACACGAGAACAGTTAAGACAATAGTGTGGGTGTTGCTCCGACTTTTCATCCGCAGACGCATTTTTGCGGGAAGTGACGTACGAAAACTGAAAAGAAATAAAAGAAGAGAGTAGGAGTGCGTTGTGTGGGAGAATGGAAGACAGAGGGTGGTGGGTGGGTGTGTGCGTGCGTGCGTGTGCGTGCGTGCGCGAGGGTGGCAAAGTAAACAGGGTAAAGAGTGAAAGGAAAGATTAATTTTTTATCTAAAAGTAGAAAATGTTTACATTCACGTCCACTTTGACTAGTTGTAATACCGAGTCGCCCGAATACTTAAAAATAATAAATTACACAGCCTGACCTAAATTAAATATTGATGATCAAATATTCCTTACGATTACGCACTGTCTATCGTACTTTTAACCTTTTGCAATTTCACAATGGATTTCAATGAATTTTACAGCGAATAATCAATAAGGTTATCGCATCCACATTTCCGCTCGTATCTATTGAATAGTAACAGACAAGATTCTCAAGAATCGAGTCTATAAACAGAAATGTGGAGCATGTTATTTTAACAAAATAACGATGCACGTGTATTTATTCGTTTGAAAACGAATGATAGAGCGGAGTGAGAAAGAAAAAATCGAGGCGAAAAACCGTATCATAATTACTGTATGTGATATGTGCAAATGTGAGCCTCTATGTGAATATTAATGTTAGACATTGTAAGAAAGCTATAGGATAAAATGATTTCGCGTCTTTGTGAAATTTTCTATTGGAAACATGGAGTGATGATGGCTTTTATAATGTATGAACTTGTATTTAAATGTTATACAAAATCGAGTCAATAGTTTAATTTATCTAGTGAAATGCGTATACAAAGCGTGGAAAATAAGGGATGAAAAGACCGTAGGTAGTAGCAAAGGATAGAATGTGTTCACTTTAAGGATCGGGCAATAAAATAATTAGAATAAATGTGTAAAAAATAAACTGTAATTAATAGTATGTAAATGTAAATTATAATTTAGAGATTAGTGCAAATAAATATTTCAAGTGTATTTACAATAATTATTAACTTATTTAAAAAGAAGCGGTTAATGTATAATATCTCTTATGTTGAAGAGTGAAATTATTTTTCAATTATGCAATTTATTCATCATTACAGGATGTTTTAACATATATATATGACCTTTTTTTCTAGAAGCTTAAATACTATTTATTTTCCTAAACAATAATTTTTTTAATTACACTAAACTCATTATTTAAGTAGTCTTACATTACAGATACACGATTATTTAATTCGTGAAACCTGAATTAATTGAAATAAAAAGTTATTTCAATTAAAATTATAATACTTTTTTTTTTTTCAGTTTTACATTTAAATTTTAATTGCAGAAATTGCAAAACTGGTGGTTATGGTCTAAATTTCAATTACTCTATACTTCGTCATTTATTATGATTTTAAAAAGTATAATATTCACGTTCGGACATGTGAAGTCGTAGAAATGTCAAATCTGAATATTCATGAATATGTACTGGATGCGAACGACCATTGATATTACAACTAACTACTACTAAAATAATATCGCTAATCATTAACAATCATTGTTTTAGTGTCTCACTTTCAAGTCCCATTAGGCTAATAATGTTTGCTGATATTTCATCTACTAAAAATCTATTACTCAAAGTGAAATGAAGTTACTGAAGAACATTTTCACAAAAAAGACATGGTAATTACATAGTTCAATTGAAGGGCAAAATGTATTAATACACGCTTGTCGAATAAACAACTTAATGCGTAATAGTAAATTGTAATTTATAATATATATTTCTATATTATAATTGTTAAATATTATAATTGTTGGAATATGACTTTATAGAGGGAGAAAAATTACATTTGATAATTTTTATAATGCAATGTGCCATAATACTCAAAATGGCACTAAAAATTATAAATACATAATTACATATACGCCATGCGCATTAATAACTTTAGTATCAAATAAACAAATCAAAGACCTTAAAAAGTTCACAATCTACGCACGTTTTGGTGAAGTCCTTGAATGGGTCAAGGATGTGCGTTCTAATTTCCTTGATGCTGCATCGAATGGCAGTAGAACGTGTAATTCGAGTGTATGCTGTAAATAAAAGAATTTGCGTAATGGCTAATCCTGTGATTGCGCAATCGTGCTTTAAAGAATGGCGAGAAGGAGGCCGTTAACGACCAGTTGTTGCCTCCTAGTGGTGGTGGATTAGGGCTAACTATGTGTTGGCTATGAGCGAATGCGGGAGTGGGAAGCTGAAAAACTGGGACATGTAAGAGGGAGGAGAGATATAAATGCAAGTGGGAGGGGGGAAAGGGAGCAGAGCGGAGATTTCGGATTGACAGTGCGATTGAATGGCGTTTGTGTGCGTTTAATGCGTGTGTAGTCGATTTGGTGGAGCCAAGGATCTTTTCGTCAGCGCGAGCTCCTTACGGACAACTAAAAATCCTTATAGCCAAGCCAATTAATGAATTAATTATCCTATATATTGTCGAACGATTAGTTGAATAGTCTAACATTCTCGACAGAGCAATGATTATTAATTGTAAAAATTGAATTGACGAAGCCTCTAAATTCCAATATCATAACACACATTAATTTTGCATTGACGTGTAAGCTAATCCATACTTAACCGCGCAACTCAACATCTGCATACAAAATATTATTGACTTGTTTTGGTTAACAATTTGTAATTTAATGCAATGTTGGAGCAGTGGAAGGATAATCGAATGGTGTCTTTTGAAAATTAGAGGGAATTGAAATTACTAGGGCATGCGCTGCCGGCAAGTATGACTAACTTTGCCGGGGGGTGCATTCTTACTCTATGATTAATGCTCGCATTTTCATATTTGATATTCAATCTCGGTGACAGTATTGTCTTTTGCAGAGAGGCTGAGCGAGCCAGGGGATTGAATAATATTTACCGTTTGATTTGAGCTTCGTTGCCAATTATTTATTTTGCCTTTCAGCGCTACTCAACTCAACTTTCAATTATTATCGAAACTTTTAATACTACATGGTTGATAGTGCCGGAGGATCCCCGCTTTACAATGCATTCGACCTCACTTTATAATGGAAAGTGAGGATAATAATATGGACTTTTTAAGCTTATCGAACTGATTTGAAGCGAGTTTAAACGATTGAAAATTATTAAGCTCAAGTGCTTTATTAAGGAGACAGTGATAATATGTGATTATTTTACGTTTAATGGGAAAGAAGGCCAGCCGTAGCTTAAATGCTGGATTCCCTGGAGATTTTTGCTCGTCTATAGCGCAACATTCGTGTAACATTCGTGCAAATTGAGTGTAAATTCTCGCGCTGTAGGTTAATATTGATTGACAATTCGGCCTCGCGTTTTCCCAATATCATGTTGCTGGGCGTAATGCGAGCCTTCATGTAATTACACATCGCCGACTGTATGACGAAGGGATTTCGAATATCAATGAGAGGTGGAAGCCTGCGTTCTCTGTTCCTCGTGTTCCGCTCCTTTCTCAGCGTAGTTGGGCATTCGGGCCGAGTAGTGAGGGTCCGAATAAGAAGGAAGAGAAGCCGCGTTAAAAGTTCCTAGGGCTTGGCTAAGAAACAAGTTGGAGCATGAGCGACAACTTGCATAAACTCAGCCGAGGCAGTCGTCAGGTCACACAGCTAACCCCCAGCCTGAATAAAAGATGCCACTGTTTTAAAAACGGTCCATGAAAATCTTCTCCCATCTGCTTGGGGCCTCGGCGTTTTATCGATGTCGTCGGCTTCTATTTCACTGTTCTTGCGCTCGGGCGGAGAAGGATCGAGGCAACGAGAGCGCAAAACAAATTGAAAGCGGAAATGAGGGAGCCGCGGTGTTGTAGTGGGGGAAGGGAGCTTGTGCGTGATCCTTTTCTCGTTTGCTCGAGCGCCTCGCTTCTTCACGTACTTTCAAGCTGTTGAGTCGAAGCCCGCGAGGGCCGATTCTCCCGGAATCCCACGGCAAGTGCAAAGGCCGAGAGCCCAAGGAAGGAGCCAAAGTTTAAGGATCCGACGGGGAAGTGCTTAGGGCGCAGGATCACGTGCCGAGGTATTTTTCCGCGGTTCGTTTGGGAGGGTTGGCGCGGTGCTTCCAAGGCTGTCGCCTCCTCGAGGAGGCGTCTTATGGCCGCAATTTCACGCCCGACGTATCCTCGAGTGTTCTCGGCTGCTGCTCGGGCTCGATGCTGCTCGGGCTCCTCGAGGTATTTGGAGCTCGTTTCCCTTCCATTTGTCAATAAAGGAAAATTCCGGCGCCACTTTCGACGATTGAAATAATGGGGCTGATCGTATGGGGGGGCGTCGGGCCGACCATAAAGCCCAGACATTTTAAGAATAATGACAAATCCCGTAACTGTAAGATCGTCGCGTCATCTCGGCTTATCGTCACAGCTCCCTCGTCATTATTATCATCGTTATCATTGCCATTATTATCATTATTATCATTATTACTATTATTATTATTGCACGGTGAATAAGGTGATTGTAAAATGTTAAGTATCCTCGTTATTTCGGCAGAACTTTATAGGCATCGGGGCATAATAATTATGGCAGGTATTATGTCGAGGAGGACTATTTATTATAATAAATTATATTTGTCTCGGCAACATTCTGGTCGTGTCGGGGATTTTCGAGTTTTTTTCACGAAAATTCCGCAAAAAGTTATTAATTAGAAACGCTTATAACACAACAAGATGTCGATGGATTATGTTAAGAATTTCCTGCCCCACATAAAGTGCGAAATTCTATTAATTTAATAAGAAATGCACTGCTCGAGCGTAAATCAGGGGGGAAAAAATGTTGCAAATTCAATTGGTAAAAGTGATAGTCTAGAACGAGATGAGTTTCTAAATTGAAATTAAAGTATTCGGTTAGGTCAGGAGGTGCGATGCAATTGAGATTAAAGAGCGAGCGAGAGGGCATTAAAATTAGTTAACTCGCGACAGTTTGTGCGCCACGTGAAATAACAATACAAGCCTAAGCGATCCATTAAATTGGGATTTAAATTTTTTCAGCCAACCAACCTTTAATGCACACGTCGTAAAAGAAAAATGGCATTAAGCGAGCTACTACATCATTAGCATTGTCCGTGGGCTCGATATGCTTCATAACGCACTTGCAATCACCGAATTATTTGGACGTTACAATTGTTTATCGTTTAATCTACGCGAATTTCATTGGCACGTAAGCGCCTACAACTTTATTGCCTGTGTTCATAAAGACGCAGGAACAATGTCGCGCATTATAATAATAGTTGTGACAGGCAAAGTTTTCATCGCAAGAAACTTTATTATACGACTTTTACTTACCTTTCTTTTCTCATTGCCCCCGCAGACTCCGAAAAATTGCACTTTGAGCTAAAATCACTCGCTCACGCCTCGCCGAGCCCTCCCTCGTAAACGTTAGCCCCATCACTTCGCAGCCAGCTGCACTTCTCAACAGGAGCATCCACAGGAACACGAGCGCACGTACAAAAGTTTAGGTAAGCGAGGGGGGCGGGGGGCCCGAGGTGGATGCCGTATTACCCATTGCTAGCCGGCAGATTTCCTCTAGGTACGCGCGCGCCCGGAGTACAAGTGTTCAATGTTCGCTTTTGTTTCAAGTTTTGCAAGCGCGGGGATGTAAAGTCGAGATCGCGGATCGAATGGCTTTGCGGATCTCATTTGCTTCCTGCTATTTGGCGTGACCAGCAAAACATTCCCGAACGCAATGGTGGAGAGGGGGGATCGCATGTATCAACAAGATACGTATGAATGTTCGATGATGAAGGAAACTTGAGTCAAAAGTTTTAGCGATGGCTGTGAATTTTTAAAGAAGGCATGAAATGGACGTTAATGGCTCCCCTGCGGATCTCCGTGACTTTTACTTCTTCACCGCGATACTTTCTTCCTCTATAGCCACGTTCCTAGGCACGAGCAGCTCGCTTTTTATTTCTCGAGCAAATAATCATGGCGGCTATTAATGCCAAATCATAACCGAGTAATTGGTATCTCAAGGCGTTGCCATGTCAAATTGCTACTCAATGCTGTAAGTGAATTAAAAATTTCAATATTCCGCCGAAACTCTGGTCAAAAGTCCAAGGACATCCCAACTCCATCCCAATGAATATCAATACTTTTCGAGCTCACAGGATTCATAATTTCACAGCCTCCTCGAATCCTCCTTATAGGACATGGAAAGCCTCCCCGCTAATCTAAAATCCCCTCTTTATTTGCCATTTTTCTCCCAAGGAGTACTACAAATTTAAGGGCCAATAATTCATAAAGCAGCCGCAATTTGTCGCAGTGATAGAGCGCAACTTCGGGGACAGCAAGTGTGCCACTAAATTACAAGTTCATTCATTCATTCACGTCGTCGATCGAGTACGTTCAACTAGCGTAGAGAGCAGCGGCTCTATTACACGCGGCACTGCCATTATTCCCGCAACCATTTGATAAGCGGCCGTTAAGGAACCGATTGTGCAATTAACTTCCCCAGCTCGGAAATATTGGAAAATCTATGCGGGCCACTCCTACGCATATGCATGCAAATTTTCATAAATAATACGAAAAGTCGGGGTTTGGGAGAGGGAACGAATTCTCTTGTGACGGAATAAGTTGTATTTTTGTAAGCGCATTAGGCCAATGGACATGAGCACATGAGCAGTCTTGAATGTCAATCGAGCCTGTCAATTATTAACTACTAGCGTATGCTATATTTTTTAAATAAAAGAGAGATTTTAGGGGAAGAGCATGATGATGCGAGAAACACTTTCTTATTCGTTCTTTCTAAATGTGCGCTGAAAAAAAAAACATATTTCGTGTAATATACTTTATGAAATATTGATTCAACATGTATGATATGTTGAATAAAAGTTTTAAAAAATACTGCTTTTCTAGAATAAATATATAATAATTGGAATTTCCCAAGGCAAATGTCCTATCAATCCAACATCCTTTTCTCTCTTTGTGCCCAACTCTCTTTCTCCCACTCACCCCCCCCCCCTCCTCTCTCACTCTTCCTATAAATAATTAAATAAATATATAATAATACTTTATTGTGTATTTACAAGGAGACAAAAAATTAGATATTCCCTCTGTCATAAAATGTACGTCATTTAATTTATTTTTACAGCTGAATTTATTTATTTGTTTTTGCAACTAAACAACAAAGTATATACTCATTATTTCTCTTATTTATTGATATCTATTTAGAATAATTTACCCTAAATTCATTGATTTAAAGATTATGTTAGTTGATTGCTAGTTACTCAGTGAATTGTAGTTGAAATCATTAATTACTTTTATCTTCTTTTCGTATCGTATGGGTGGATTATATTCCTGTAATATCTCATTTCTCTCTATTTTTAAATAAAAATTTTTTATCTGCTGAAAATGCAAGGTAGATTCTCCATGCGATTAAAATTGCAAATTTATTCAGCGTTTCAAATTGAAGTATTACTTTTATTCTAGTCTTTCTAGTCAATATTATTTTCATTCGAATACTCCTCCCGCCTTTCGTCCTCCCTTTTCATTCACATATACGATATTATAATAGCAATAATCGCAACTTTACTTGGCAAAAAAAATCCAAGATATTCACTTCCGAGCAGAAAGAGTCTCGTTAAAATAATCTGGCTTTATATTTTAACTTTTACTTATTTTTGTTTCAATGTGACACTAAATGTGTTACGAGCTGCAAATGTTAGCCAATGTGTCGCCATAAAATATGACATTTATATACAAAATTTTATTTTTTTTATTCGTTAACAATTGTACTTTTTAATTTTCGTCCATAAAAATATTTCATAATTACAATTAATTTTATTTCTTTTTTATTATGATACTTGGATTTATGCTAAGTATTACAAAATAATGTACATTATAATGTACATGTATAGGTGCATATCTATAAATCTACGTGTTTATAGATAAAGTTCAAAATAATGTCGAGAAGTGCATGGGATGAGTATGATGAAAAGGAAAAGGAACGAAGGCAAGAGGAAGAGAAATAAAAGAGTGATAAGTGCGGAAATAGTGACAATTGTGTGCTCTATTTTTTTACTAAAAATAATTGAGAGGTTCATTCTACTTAAGTACAAGAAAGAAGTAGTAATCACAATAAGAGCACAACTTCCAAGTGACTTCAAGCAACAAACATAACCATATTGTCCTCTTGGCTAGTTACCTTTAATCAAATAGTCCCTTTCACATCAACGAACAAAGTTATAATGCAACTTCAAAAGCCTCCAAGACGCAAAATGTTGTCGCTAACACTTCCAGTAATCAATTCTTAAGTCGGCTAAGCCAACATTTCACATCGTTTGTTTAGAATGGATCCAATATTCCAAACATCTCTGAATATGTCCAGAAAAGAGATGGATCGTCATAGTCGATCAAACCGTTTCAAATTAAAAACGTTGCGATCCAAGGCGCATTTGAAATTCGAGCCGAAATCTCTCGGGCTTTTGAAATTGTCAGAATATGAAAAACTTTAAGGTATTCAGTGACTACTAAAGATACTAATTGAATATTCCCTTGGTTATAATAAAACCGAAGATCATTGCATAAGGAGTTTCAGTCCAAGTTACATTAAGAAATACACAACATTTTATTTACAAATTTATTTGCCAGTTACGATTAATTCACTTTGTGTAACCGATTGATTCGTGGTTGCTTGAATTGCCTAATAACATATTTCAGATGTGAACTAGAATAGGTAGTGGGACCTCCAATTGTGACTATAAGTAAGGGAACCCGACACTAATATATTCAAAAATGGTATGAGCAATTTGCCATCTTGACGATATTGTTGAGGAAAAATATATAAGCTGAGGATAGAAAGAAAATTTGGAAATTTAAAAGAAATTTTGATCGCTTGTGTATAAGAATTTAACGTATGATGGATATTTAAATGGACTTGTGTGAACAGAGTAAGAGAGAGAGAGAGAGAGAGAGAGACATGAGTACTGAACTTTGAAGAAGCATTTGAAGGTATTTGAAAGAATACCTAAAAAAATATTTATTTCAAGAAGATTGTGTTTGAGTTGCCATTTTTTCAAACCAATAAAACAATATTATAAATGAAACCTCTAAGCACTTTATCTTTTCAATGTAAGAATTAATTAAAATAATCACTAATCGGCATGACACTCAATATATATTCGAAAAATATATTGATATGAATATTAATAATAATATTTACGTGATTTATTATAATGTTCTAAAACACATATTTAATACAATATATTAAAAATATCGTTTATTGATATATTAAACATGTAATATATTAAATAATATATGTATCAGTTTCATTTCTTAGCTATAATAAGATTTCACCTCAATAACTGTAAGTATTAATTGAATTATATTAATTTGCGAGGATGTAATAAGAATAGTAGAAAATATATTTTAAATAAATAGTAATTATTGTCATTGGATTATTGACATTTAGAAAAATTAATAATACGAATAGAACAATTAATTATTAACTTATTAACGTACTTTTAGAGATTAAATTGGAATAGAAATGTGTTTAAATTCTTTTTTCAATATACGTTAGTTGAGTAATAATTGAAATAATTTTGTAACGTTACATTTTCATTGGAAGTAAAATTTGTATTTCTCACAGTTCATAGAAAAAATATTTTTCATGTATTTTTTCTTTGAAAATTTAATATTTTCCAAGTGTATATTAATGTAGTATAATTTTTGAAAAATTCTAGTTTATCAATATTTATGAAGAATTCATATTCTGGTTTAGTAATATTTATCAGGAATTCATTTTATATAAATGTCGTGGTATAAAGTACATAACGTGAGTTTCTGAAAAACTGAAATATGCATCAGTTAATTATAGTGCGTGAAAATTTATAAGTAACAAACACTTGATATTCTTCTTAATAAATTAAATGTAACCTTTATATTATTAGAAAATGCGTTATTTTAACGAAGGCTTTTGTTTATTAATTGTACAATTGCATTAGATCAACTGATGTTTCGGAATTGAAGATTATTGGCATAATATAACTTAAAGATATTTCGTCTCTTATTATTATAAATACTATAAATGATAATTTACCTTAAAACATATACTGGTACTTGGGTTTCGTTTGCGTACTTTGATATTATTTCAACAAGTTACGTTCCTTTAAATTTAAATGAATCAGTGCCTTATGTAATTTAAAAATTTATAATCTAATCAAAAAGGTAAAAAAGTACAATACCAATCACATTATATTATATTGCTACGTATTATTATTATTAAATATATATATATATATATTATTTTTCATCTGCATTTTTATTGAATTTATGAATTCAGCTTTATTTGACTACTAATATTTAGCTATTTAATGAGGTATTACATGGGGGAGTATAAACATATTACTTTTATTTGAATAAATCCGACTAATCAGTGCTTTAGTAATAAAATCTGAATTATACATTCAGAGCATATAACTTGTAAGGATATTCTGTAAATGAAGGAATTTTATTCCTACGTATTCCACGATATCAAACGTATTCGTTATCAATAATAATATAACATTTAAATGCATTTCCAAAATATATTCACAAACTCCAATGGAACAAATGCAACAAACATTTCTATACGATCCCTTGCGTTCTACTCGCGCAATTATTAATTCCATTAATGACAATTTAATTTCATGATATTTAATTTCCATCTAAAATTTCGATAATTCCTCACATACGAAACAGCAATTTACAATCGACGATTTAATAATATAAGGAAATTTTTTATAACTCGAAATCAGAATGGCCACGGTCTTTTACTTTTGTGTAAATAATGCGGTAATAAGTTTATTTTAAGTTGCTCTCTTTTCTCATTTAGAATTCTGCTTTGCAATTACCGCAGACTCCTATTCTCGAAGCGAAAACGATATTTATTTTTCTTATCCCCCTCTTAAGGTACGAATTTACCTGGGCGTGACTCCATTAGGAATGGCGAAGCCGCCAACGACGAAAAGGACGACGAGGTCGAAGCCAAGAAATCTCTCCCTCTCTCTCAACCCTCCCACTGCAATATCTTGCACCCTTCCTTACCTTCTTTCTTTCTTTCGTCCTGCCTCTCTTCCCCTACGATTCCCCTTATGCGTGTGCGTTGACCTTATGAGTTGACCGATGGTTTGAAAATGTACTTGATAGAACGAAAACATTGATTATTCATTTCAATCGTGGCAATCAATTGGTAATAAATGGCAATAAATAAATTCGTGTTGCACACAATCATTCTCTATAAGCGATAAATGTATTAACCTGCAAGAAAATTATGATCGATATGGAATCAGTCATAGACGTCTACTTTAACCGAAAAATGATAGTTTCTTGCTTATCGGACGTACACGCGATGAATTTTATGGCAACTTTATTTATCGCCGATAAAGCGCTAATACGTGGCGGGCGAATATCAATTTCATCCGCGAACGTCATAATTAAGGATAGCTTCTCCATAAGCGGCCAGATGTGAGTGGCGATGGAACATTTTTTATATGGTAACAACAGAATGAGAGCGGACTAGGATGAAAAGGGATGAAATTCTGGAGCTCGAATGATTTAGTCCCACCCAGGGATTAGATCCGCAATTTCGTTTGAAACATTCATGAGAAATATCTTCACCGGCTGGTAGCACAGCTGCAACGTTTAAAGAATTGCAGTACGCAGTCGTGTGCCCGTTTACTTATCTTGATGGTTTTCTACCTCCACTTCCCTCCAGAGAAACAGAAATGCTTCATGTGCATAAACGAATTGCCTCTACTTTTTCTTTGGAGATCTCATCGAGCCTCTGTCCTCAATATTTTCCTCTTCCTCTTATTCACTTTTTTTCTCTCTTCTTCTCGTTCTCTCTTATTTTGCAACTTTAATTTAAGCCTCTATTACTTAGGATCTCCAATGTAAAATCACGATCTTCACTTTGAAATACAATTACTTTTAGCTATCTTTGCCGTGAAATTTCAACAATTTGACTCGAGCGATATAATGCTCGCCATATTTAATTATATGTAATTATTGAATAATAATTTTTAAGAGCTGCTAAACGATGATTATACTGCCACATCAACTCCAATATTTATAAATTATATTTTCCTGTGCTATTGAATTTTATGAAATAACAATTGGCCGTAGACACTTATGGAAACGGGCTCGTCAGTCGTGTAATTGCGTGTAATTATATTCAAATGATCGAGACGAGTGCCAGAAATATCAAAAAATTTACCTACATTTGCCAATAATATTGACATAGCTAATAGTAATAAAATTTTTTAAATAAATCTCATTAGCAGTTTCGATATCACCAAAGCAAATTTTGTAATCGGCAAACTCCATGTTTGCAACTCCATTATTAAGAAACTGTAAGAAATTCTTTAATATATATTGTTTATGTTGCCAATTGAACTTGCAAGTATTTCCAAATACTCACACGATTTTAATATTTATGAGTGATTTCGAATTTTTTTTCAAACGATGATGTTCAATGCTTGCATAATATTTTGAATGACTTCATCTCTAGTTTGAATAGGTTTTGGAATATTTGTGTTATTTTGAAATTTTTATCACGAATACAAAAGGCCATCAACATGTACATTGACTAATAAATGACTATGACTGTACAATTATTTGCAACTAGATTAAAAATAAAAATTTTGTCAACCATTACGAAATTCTGTAAAAAAGAAAAAAACACGTATGCATGTACACACATAGACACATACATTGCTTCTCCTTTCGTATCAGCAAAAACTCTTTTATTTTAATACATACGATGTATTATCAACATAAAAAAGTACTTCAGATTGCAAATGGTCCAATCATCTTCCATAGTACTGTTCTCTATTTTGCTTTTGCTTTTGCTTTTTCTATTTCGAGGCCTTTAGGCTGGAAAGAGGTGAAAATTACATCCCATTCATGCTGACATTTGAACGAGAGAGCATTTTCACTCTTTGTCGTGGACAATGGCTCAATGTGTACATTTAGATAATTTACAGAGGAAAAATTTAGCACTTCGCTCGCGATTATTACGAATGTCGAAATAAAAATCATATTATTAATTGTAAATGCAAAACATCGACATCTTTAATGTTTCTCTGCAAATTGGTTTCAACACATCTACTAATGTGCCATACAATAGTAAAATGTGTTAATGCATCTTTAATGTTATCCTGTGACATTTGGCACACGCACACATTGCTTTTTATTAATATGTCACGAAGCACGTTTCAAATGCAAAAGCAAAGAGCAGAAGAAGAAGGGGATAAAACGAATTAATAATGTTTCTGGAAACTCTTCTTAACAGCGACGTCTAGATTATCTAGATTATTTGAAAGCAAGTTGGGTTAGTTGCTAATGCTTTTATCAAGTGGATTAACAAGTTTTGTTGTTGCAAATACTAAGCTGTTTATACCAAGAATATTCGCTAGATATATTATAATAATCAAGTGTTTAATGAATTTGGCTTCGTTGAAGTCTTAGTGGGCCAATGGTGATTTTATAAAATCATTATTTTCTATAGCAAAAAATTTCAACAGCACCATATTTTACAATATTGATTTATATTATAAACTCGCCACTTTTTACGCCCAGACCGCGGTATCAGGAGTAGAGAATTGAGAAAAAATTGAGAAAGAATTATCGATTTCATGAAATTTGCATATATTCTTAATTTCATTATCTGTACTCGGATTATTTAATGAAATTATTATATGGCTAAATGCTAATAAATTACAAGATTCCATAATATTTTACGCAAACTATATTATCTACAGACATAATAATCAATCTACATTCAATGCTCATACCAGCAACATGAATGCTGTCAGTAACATAGCAATTTAATTTCAATTGAATATTATAAATAATACATTTTATCCACTAGCAATGAGCACTTGATTCCGCAAAAATATTGCAAATAAATTCATAGTGATTGTAAACAGCGCCTCCGAAGATTATTTTTAAGTTCTTTTCAAATGACTAAAATTCTTCTCGATAACAGAGGATTGAAAAGGATATGTAGCAGAATCAATAAAGTCACGCGTTTCTATAAAACTGGGACGCATTCATCATTCTCTTATAGCATTCAATGTGAGAAGATATCGTTTGTATCACAGAAAATAGCCAACAATCGTCCATTCATACATTTAATGCTGTTTATTAATAACAATGTTTTTAACATTATTAATATTATCGTCTGAAACTGGTACGAACGAGCTCACATCACATACCATGATACAGACGAACATGAGATCTCACAAATATGAATAGTCGGAGAACGTATAGGAACGGAAAATTTGGCTATTCGATTGCAAATTCAAACTTTCAATAGCTCATCGAATAGATAATGCCAACCACACAGAGCCTCGACTCTTTATTTGAATACATTTTATTTTAAAAACAACCCAATTAGTTGCAATTAATCGAATCCCTCTATTTTCTCATTATTCGCTACACAATTTAACATTATTATTATAATGTAGTGTCGTGTCATAAAAGCCGATCATTCCTGTCCAAATGTTTAATCCTATTCCTCTCCTCGCAATATCACACACATAATTTGTACCCTCTCTCCCTCTTTTCCCGAATTTTATGCACACTTTTTAAGCCAATCTTTTTCCCTTCCTCTCACCACTACAATAATTCCCATGCGCCGCCCGAGGGTGAACAGCAGCCATGAACCCTGTGCGTTCCGGAAAACTCTTCGATACTACGGAGCCGCGCTGGCCAGGATAGCCAACAACCGAAAGGCCATGAAAGAGTATGAAGAGCCTGTAGCCGCTCGTAAGTCACAATGTAAACGAGATGCCGTTTGTGCCGGTGCAGCGGGAGCGCCTGTTTCAAAAAAAAAAAAAAACAAAAAAATCGATCGCACGCTGTACCGGCATGGCCATGATGGACAGATTGTTCGTTTGTCGAGAGGCTACGGGTCGTGAGCTCCATTTTTCTCTTCCGACAACTCCTCGTCACCCTGTATATTTCGAAAGTCATGTCGTATCAGCCAAGAGAATGTGCACCGAAGGGGAAGACAGCTTTAGCCGGGAATTCCAACAACACTCCCCCGCCCCCCGCCCCGTTAATGTTTTTTGCCGCCACGCTTCCATAATTCAGCTTCCGTCGCTAGCAACTTGATCGCGAATTACTGTGCTCATTTTTTCCGTTTCACTATCCGCGAGGCCGTGAGCTTCCACGCGTCTTAGGTGATTTTTATGCCTCGTTTGTGCGTCAGTGGCAGGCTTAATTTCGCTTACGAGGCTCACTGTGCGCACATGTACCCTTACGACACACTTTTCCATAGAGTTACAGCATATTGACAGAGACTCGGCCATTAAGCCGTTTATGCGAATAAACTGCCAAATTGCTTGCATAACACGAGCAATTTGCACTTTGCTGTTTACAATGGTTGGCATTATTTTCTCATAAAAGATGCTCCTCGATATTGAGTAATTTGTTCGTCAAAGGTGACTATTGCAAGTAAATAATTTGAACGGAATGTCAAAACAGTTGATACCAAACAATCGAAATCTGTTATTTTAAACAATGTGGGGGGGGACCTTAATATATTGTAATTGATACAATTGCGCGCACACGCGCACACATACGTACGCAATTGATTTGAAAAATAGTTATAGAAAGCCAGACATTTGGATTGTAGAGCAGAAAGATCCTAAAGATTGTCGGATTTTAAAAATAGAGAAAAAAAATTACTTTCTCTATTTTAACTTGTAATAATCTATTCTTCAAGATTTCATGATTTTGAAGATTTTGCAATTCTGCTTATCTCATTCTTATCATTTATTCAACTTCCATGATATTGTTATTGCAGTGCAAAGCACATAAAAACCTTACCGACTATTACAATTCTAATAAGATTTCGAATTGTAATTAATAATATGGATTGATTAATATCGTATTTCAGTTGCATGATGTACATATTTATATTGCAAAGCATAGAAAAGTCAATAATTTTAAGCAGAACAATAATAGACTATTTAGTTTGGATTTACGTAGAATTCAATAAATATGATACATTAGATACCTGAGAAAAATGAAAATTTCAGGTTCTCGTTTAATAGAATCAGGACTAAGATTAGAAAGCAATCAAAATATAATTAGTCTTTATCGTTATTTTGCTTCATGTTTTATTGAATATCTTTGTGGCTAATGGAGATATAAAATTATCATATACTAGTTGAAATACCCTAAGGGCTACAAGCAAATGTCCATCGACAAATCGTCCAAAGTCCCTACGACAAATACCCACAAATTAGATGAGAATAAAAAAAATGTCAAATTATGTGAAGAAAATTGATATTTTAAGTGACTATCGAGGATATGTTTTATATTTGAAAACGCATTTTCATTCATGCATGAATAAGTTAAAACTTTGAATATCAGCTATTCACAATATCAATATATTGAAAATTTTTCTTTAAATTAATTACTTCTCTAAATTGTTACTATTTTATCTTAAAATTTTCGTAAGCGCCCTTTAAGATCGTTCAATATATGTTAGTTTCTAAATTAAATATTTTATAATTCAGAAAATACTTTGCCGTCTTGAATGTATTACAAACTACATAAATAAGTAAATATTTTCACAATACATAGTACAACGACCATGTATATATAATATTCTAAGCACATAAATATTACGTAAGTGAAGAGCGTAATATATAGGCAAAACATTTTTACAAAGTACATTTCATACGTAATTGTATTTCATTTAATTTCAATTTGACCATTTAAATAATATATTTATTTATTTGTTAGAAATTTTGAAAGAGTTATTAAACTATTATTTTGATTATGCGACCTTATATATATATATATATATATATATATATATAATTTAACCTTCTACATTTAATAATCGTGTAGTCAGTAATATATGAGCTTTATTTTGTATTAAAAAATAAAATAGTTTGAACTGTACGTTGATCATACATTAAAAGCAGTACTCTATTCTTCTTGAATGCTTGTTAGTTCTGATTTCAATTTCTAAAGACTTTAATCATCAACAATCGTTACTCTCGTCTCGTCAAGACTAGTGTTTGTTTGATCTTATTTTATTTATTCTTTGTTCTTGCTTGTTTGAAGTAATATGACGAGTAATTGTTGAACATAATGATAATACATGCAAATACGTAAATCATACAAGTTTACATACAAGAATACGAGTTTAAAAGTTTGTACTGTGTCAAGTGTAGTCAGTACTCTATGTT
Source organism: Ceratosolen corneri (assembly GCA_030522565.1). NCBI lineage: Eukaryota > Metazoa > Arthropoda > Insecta > Hymenoptera > Agaonidae > Ceratosolen > Ceratosolen corneri. Next base: position 30,449 of record JAPYYT010000209.1, read on the forward strand.
ATTGTAACGAATTTCAACATCAATATCATTAAGTTAGTCTTGATGGAAAATAAAATAATACAATGTGAATTCCATAATGCAGAAGATATAGAAAAAAGGAATACCACGAGCGCACACATAATTTAGAGCGTAAACAGTGACAAGAAATGTCTATGGTACATAATTATAAACTTTATAATAATTTAAACGCACGCACGCACACACATACACACACACACACACACACATTCAGCTAAATATTTACCATACATATTTATGCAAAAATGAAATATGTTTTTAGAAAAGTATCCTGTGCTTATCTTTTAACATAATTGTTTAAATTCATATTATAATTAAATACGTCTTTTTAATTGGAAATGATTGTTATGTCATTATTGAGGTTAAAGAATGAGAGTGTGTAAATTACATTTAACTTTTCTCTTTTTTTCCACTTTCTCCGTCTCCCTCTTTATCTTTCTCTCTCCCTAAATGTCTTTCTTACGGTCATTCATTATTTTCCTCTAGTTGCATTTTCTATCTCTCATTACTTTTGACGTTCAGTCGGAAATACAAGATTTTCTTATAAAAGATGTTTTCGTAATATATATATATATATATATATATATATATATATATATATATAGAGTGGTAATATTTTTCATTTTTAAATTTAGCAACGTTTTTGTCGATACGACATTGGCACAGAATATAGTTTGCACAGAATGTAATTTGAAAACCGATGCTCTTTGTCAGAAACTAGACTCAAAAGAAATAATGAGAAGATAAAGGGAAAAAAGGGAAAAATGGCAAAGAAAATGAGAGAAAATGAGTGGGAGAAAGATGTAGAAGGGTGGAAGAGGAATTATATATCTCGTGCTTACCATTAAAAAATCCTGCATTCGCAAAGTTTACATGCACTAAAATGAATCTATAAAAGTATTTATACAGGCAATGAAGATTAACTTGGCAATTCTTATCATTTACACGAAAACCAAACAGAAATACCAAGCTCGTGTTAATCAATGTAGCATATCCTTACATCTCTGCACTTTCAATTGGTAATTCCTTCTTACGAACATTGTCTCATTCCATTAATTAAACGTGCCCTTTATGATTTCGACACATAGGTCTGAAAGCATCTGATTTAAATCTGAGAGGGGGGTGGGGGTGGGGGAGGAAGGTGACTGAGCACGTCAACGTACTTTTATTATAATAAACTTTGCGATGCAGCAGAAAAAAGACACGCAATGGAAGGGAGCTTGCCACTATATTCATTGGTATAATAGCAAAAACGCGGCTGCTCTCTGCATTTTTCCCTTTAACCGGCAAGTATGACGAGGAGACATCTTTGGTCCATCCCTTTCTCTTGCTCGCGAGAAAATTTTACTCCCTCAGCAATTTCAAGGCGACAGACAGATAACGACTTCATTACGCTCCTCATCAGATATAAATGACATATTTGATTTGGCTCGACTGGTCGGTCGGACGTCGTCGGCGTTACAACTGGAGCACTAGCAGCAACTATCGCCACTCGCAACTTTTCTCCCGTTTTCATCGGGAACTGATGGAGCATTTCTTTTACTTCGTTCTTTTAACTCCGCTTTATCTCTCGTTTATGGCTGCATTGAAGCGATAATGAGAGAGAGAGAGAGAGAGCGTAGGGCATCTAGACCTTCTGTGCGCGTGTATGCGCGCGTGTGCGCGCGCGCGAGTGCGTGCGCATGGCGTACTTATGTGGGCTTGTTTGCGGGTGTATGTCTTGAGGAAGTGAGTTGGGAGAGGGAGGAATCGATACCTTTTAGGAAAAAGGGTTTTCGCTGAAGGACGAAAGAATGTCGCATCGGAAACTACTGTGACGCTGTGTGACGATTAAATGGACGTCAGCTTTGTCTGCGCCTATCAGTGTGAACATGTCACGACGAATGGTTACATAATGGATGATTGTATTTTTCTTCTCGGAAAACTCGGCAAGAGTGGAGAAATTGATGAAAAATCGGACATTTATTCGTTAATGTGTCCATTCGTTCTTTAATTATTATTAAACGACAGTCAATGAGGGAAGGTCTCGTTAGCATAAAATAACTGAATTTTGTCTCAAAATACAATTAAGTCGTAATTGGTTCGATTCATTGTACGAATCAAAATATTTGTTTTTCCCTCTATCAATTGATAAACTACAATAGTCAGTTGAATAATACGTTAGGATGACTCGACCGAGTAAAACTGTAAGGCAAGTATATTTTTATCCAGTTATTTTAAGAAATTTCATTTTAGAATTATTTTTAAGAATCTTTTTGTATTCACCGAAAGCTACAATATTGTCAAATGTTTAATTACTTTTTTCACTTATGATTTTTCCCTAAGTGGACCAATCTATAAAATTAGCTTATAAATTTTTAATTTCATTTATTTCGAATGGAAATATGCGCAAGGAAGTGAAGTAAGACATTTCATAATAATGAAATTCCTAAAGTTTTCTAAAAGAGCTGAAATTTACATGCACATAAAAAATTTATAAATGATTAATTTTAACAATTGATATAGAACAATTGATTAGGAAGTTTGATAGTTAATATATTACGTATATAATTTGGGAAAGAAATAGAACTTATGACATTATAACTTCGCAGTAGAAAGAAGATTAAGACATTATTAAGAAAAATTATTACATATTGGAATTTATAAGAGTGCAAGTCCATATAAAATATAATGATACATAAAATGAAAATTTTTCTGTCCAATCTATATTGAATATAAAACTCATACATTTTCCTCGTTCATAGTCGTTCATGAATTTTAAATTGAAATCTTGAAATTAACCACTTTATAAGTGTTTAAACAAAATAAATATTTCTTATATATTTCACGCAATTTTAAATATGGTTTTTCATATTCTAACATCAAATAACGAATGCATTTAAATATAAACTTTATAAATTCTATTCTAAATAGACTGTTAATCTTTATTATTTAACTTTAGATATTTTCTTATTACATTTACACTTCAATTTAATATTCAAACTCACAAACAAATCTTGATTACTTTTTCTCACTTTTCCTCTATATATATATATATATATATATATATATATATATTAATAGAATAAGTATTTTGCAAAAACGACAAATCTCTATTCTAATTATTTAAGTGAATAATGTACATTTAAGTCTCCCGCTACACTTTCAAATAAATTTTATATATAAAAACTTAAACAAATTAAAATCACGTTTTAAGCCAAATTAAAAAAGTTAAAGAACAATAATATGGGACATTCAAATTAAGAATGATATTAATGTATTCAATATATTCTATATTAGAAGCACTTTTTGAACATTTTTTTAGTCTCGTGAGTAAAACTAATTAAAACAAATAGTCTAAAATCTCACGAAAACTTTGTTTAATGAAATCTGTCACTAATTTACCAAAAAAAAAAAAATCAGTTCGTAATTCTAAATTAACCTTCAAAATATAATGCTGAATTACAATTTGAAAAAGATTGTCTAATTTTCTCTTTATTAGTCTTACGGGAAATCTAAGTCTTCTATTATTAAAACTATTTTTAAAACCAAATATTTTTTTTCTTCGGAATTATCGAAGTGTGAGCAAATTATTTTGCCGTAATAGCAGCGATTTGTTTTACATTGGATTTGTAGATAAATAGTTCATAACCATTCTTACGAAGCCTATATTTAGAATTAGAATATCAATGTTTCGTTCGAAGGAAGTGGAAGAAAATTTTAAGAATTTGCCTTGACTTTTAAATTGATTCTTGCCTGTTAATGAGACGTAAGGGATTAATTCTTCTAAATAATTACGAGTTGTTTGAATAAAAATAGATTTTTCATTTATCATAAAGATATTTGTTCTATTGTATTGAATTAACAAGAAAAAACTATTATAACTGCTGAAGGTTTTTTATTTGTCTTGGTAAGGTATTTTTTCTCAAATTTTTATTAGCGTTTCGCATTTCTAAAAGTATAATAAAGAACCGATGCGAATGGATTTTAAAGTTTCTTTTACAGTAATCATATTTTTAAAGACAGGCAGAATAGTAGATTTTCTTCTAGTTTTACAAGTTATTATTTCGTTGCAGTCAAGTAACAAAAACTATTCAGATTATCCAATATTAATATAATTTCAAAACTTGTAAATAAATTTTGAAAATCGCCAAGCAATATATATATAGAGAGAGATAATTCAAGTCCTAAAACAATAATTTACAAATTCAACATTTTTCCCCTGTTGTTGTGAACATTAAGCAGGATAATTAACTCTTACTAAATACTCTCTCCGTTGATGCACCGAACATTTATTATTCAATGTCTTCTTGAAATAGATATAGCGAATTATAAATAAGTAAGCATACCTTCCAGATTTTGCAATTAAATAGTAATAGCAAGACAAGATATTTTGTATGTTTTATAATGGATAAGTAATTGAAAGGATTCTCGAATCTCTGAATAATATCCCATTTTAAATACAACTTGTTTGCTCCGGAATATTTCATTTCACTTGGAATAAATTCACAAATAAATTTATACATTTTCAATGGCTGCTTTTTCTTTATCCCAACTTCTCCAAGTAGATTTTGAGTTGGAAATTCGGCAACAATATCGATTGCCCCGAAGCTTTATGACTTTATCTCGCTCGTGCATATTATATTATATGTAATGCGATATACCATAATATTGCTTATATAGCACATCTAATATAATGTAGCCGCTCTATTGGAGAACATAACTAAGAATCTCCGGGATGACTTACCACCGAGGAGGAGAAATCTATGATTATGCTGGGTTATATTGTGTTTTGTAGATTAGTCAATTCGAGACAGAGTAGATTCATAACTTTGGGCATTGTACTTTGTGACGTGCATCCACTTGCGTATTATCCGATATTTCGTATTATCTCGGGTAATTGAAGGCGAATTTAATGCATCGATAATTTAAAAATTCCATCTAATGATGAATTGTATGGCATTATAATAGTCAACGTCTAATTAAACGTTACCTTGAATTTTAATCATCTTGCATAGCTCTCTAATAATATCATCAAATCCGTTTAATTTCTTTTATTCAATAGTAGTACGATCAAATTGAACGATTAATATAAGCCAAATGCCCCACCTATTAATAGCAAAGCATTACATAATTACATTTATTCAACTTTATAATTTCAGATAAACAAACAATAATGCGCTCGCTCATATTATTGTTAAATTGTTACGGATTTATTTTGCAAGCCATTTGGATTTGCGGGACTTTTGGTGGGAAGCAATTTTAATGGTACGCACAAAATAAGCGAAGAGTAATTTCAATTAAATTGTTTCATTACGCTAGTGACGTTGGCATTATCATATGTGAATGTGCTCACATGTTAATGTGCTAATATGTTGTCTTGTTAATATGTAATGCAATGTATGATAATGATTTTCACGAAACTACATTTCGCTTACGGTACGTAAACGAACCTTATTTGTTCCATTTAAATCATGAATAATAATAACCGATAAAGTTCCAATATATAGAAATGCTAATGATAAAAGTAATTATTTTTATCTATTGGGATTTTTTAATCAATTTTCACCAATTCAGTTGGCTCGTGTAGTTGTTGTATTATTTGTATTTTTGCAATTTACAATAATGTTAGGAAATAAAAAAGATGAAAATTTTCTCAATAATTTAAGAAATATTTGAAAGTCTATGTAAATAATATAAGAGTCATTTATACAATATTTTTAAAATATATTACAGTATATTACATAGACTTTGGAAATGTATATTATTTATTACTAATTGACACGTGTACTAATTTACGTAATTATAAGAATAAATCATAACCATAAATTATCACTCAATTTTCAAATGTCAATCTGCTTTGTGTTCTCTTTATTGGGCTGAGAATTATATTTAAGAAAGTTGACATCCCTCCAGCATTAAAGCGTGACTTTTTCCGCAATTCGATCAGCAGCTGACAAATATCAGTCGCAATCAACTGCTATTCAAAATTTTTCAAAAGTCCCGTCGAAGTAATCCCGAAAAAATTTTCAATAGACGCTCGGACACAAAGAGCCGAGAGTAAGAACGAGGAATTAGAATAGAGTCGGACGCGTAAAAACGGGAGTCAGAGTGTGTGTCGAGGCGGCCTGGCGGAATTTTTGCAAACTAGGCGATATCAGGGATCGTTAACGGCCGTTAGTCCGCACTGTTGATGGGCTTAGTTGAGTCATTATGAAAGCGGATGCCAGCGAGTCTGAGAGAAAATCGCTGAGAAACCGCTGAAAGGATCTCCCGCGGGATTTGATTCCTTTTATATCAACTGCTATACAGCTTTCTTTCCTACTCCCATTCTTCCTCCTTTCTTTATCTTCGCTGGAAATTACTACTACAACAAGACCAATGAAATCCCATGACGAGTTAAGGAAGCATTGATTTTCCACGCTGGATAGTAAGTCGAGTCTTCGTAGACTCGAGGCTTTTCTATAAATAGTCGAGCACGTAGCAAGTGAAAGCTTTCCTAGCAAGAAAGCTCCTCCTTTCTCATCCTTATGGAAAATTTTCGATTAGCCGAAAAGGTTTCGCAGTGCTTTAGCGTATATCTGCTTGATTCATTATTCCAGTTTTCGCTAGACTAGACAATTCTCATATTGCTATTTGTAATTATATTATCTGTAATGATTTTTAAAATTTTTTTTTGGTTTTATAAATTATTTCCTCTTTCACGTTTACTCTCCCTTCCTATTATAGCGATGTAATATTGCATACGGACTCACGTGTGCACACACAAGCCTAGTTAATTTTTCTATGGACTTTCTCTTTTTATATCACAATTACTTTATTAGCAAAGACTGATAAAACCAAGTAGAATCGGTCATAAATACATTTATTCGTTCGTTAGAAAGAGTAGATATCTCTGTGGTTTTGCATACATATATATATGTATATACATATACGTATACGATGTGAATGAAAAAGTGGTAGAGGTTGAAACGGAGGGGTTGAATGGCGAGAAAGAGAAATAAATATGAAAGTGTGGAGCGGAGAAAGCTTTGGGCTTTTTGTTGTTTTTGTCTTTCTTTTGTTTTTTGCATGAGAATCTATAATTTTGAGATAGTATTGCTTAAGACGAACACTAATTGAGAAATAATTGCCTTACTCGGGTGGAAATAATTGTTGACATTTCTGAAAATAGTATAATTATTTAAAACTGCTCGACATTATAAGTCCTCGGCTGAAAGATGGAAATAACTAAAATTGACATCATTTGATGAATTTGAATTTTACATGCGCCACTTAAATTTTTCGACAGCTTCGGCAAAAATCGAACCATCTGGAATATGTTTTGGAATAAATATTAATTATCGATAATAATTCTAATAATTTTTTATCATTGAGCGATTAAACGCTACCATTTCAACGAATAATTTAGCCTGAATTTCAATAAAATCTTGATTGATTGTATCGATCATTAGTTTATTGGAGAGAGAGAGAGAGTGTGTGTGTGTGAGGTAGAAAGCCAAACAAATATTATTAACGATCGCAAATGATCGCACGGCAATATGAGGCAATTGCAGTCAGAAATTTAAGAGAGCCGCATGCGATAGAAGTGGAAAAATAATGTTTGACGAGAAACTTTTGCTTCTCGCCGCTTAACGTAACGCCCCTCACACATATCAATCTCAAGTCGTAAAAATCTCCCTCAAGCTCTGCCGAGCAAGAATTAATAAAGTCGTAATAAAGCTCGTATGCCAAGCATCATGAAATCCATCTCGCTTGCTTTTACAGCTAATAACTCCGTAGCGAGGACCAAAGCCAAACTCGGGCAGCCCGATCCAATGGACGTTAATCCAGTGGCTAAGCCGTATCACCAGTTGCAAAGTCGAGAATTTTCCCGGGAATCAGAGAAGCTCGAGATAAAGAGGAGGCAATTGGCCGGGAGCTATACTGATCGAGGCAGCGGGAGATCGACGAGAGCAGGTAAGAGCCGTCAAGCCCGTGACCTGGGAAATGTCGGGTGGTGGCGGCGCGGGGGAACGGGGGCGGGGGGCGGGGGAGGGTGGAGGGTTAGCAATGTAAACATATCGCGGGGAGCTTAAACGACGCGTGCGATATACATCTTGGAAATCGGGGCTTTCGCTAGCCTCCCACCTCTTTACTCGCATTAAATCGAATGCCAGAGTATTCTCATGCATGCCAATTTCCCTCGAACGCCCTTGCGAGATTTATACGCTAATGTAAATATGTTGCCTGTGAGCGAAAATCCCCTCAACGGCCTCCGCCCTCCCCCGAGACTACTTCGCTCGAGCGAGTAAGCGAGGCAAGCGCGAGATAAAGAGGGGCGGGCCGTGGCGCGGGGCAAGGGGGAGTGGAGGGGAGGTCGAGGTGCGAGTCGTAGAAGTATCGGATGCAGCGCTTTTCCCTCTGCAGCACCGATCGGGTGAATAATGCGCGGCGGCGAGCGGCCAAACAACAATGCACGCCGTCCGTTTATCATTACTCGAGCACGTGCTCATCGCACCCCCACACGACCACGAGGATTTTAACGTACCAACGGGGTGTGGAGGCAGGTGAGGAGGAGGAGGAGGAGGACCGTCTCGCGTGCGTGCGATTCGCTCTGTCGCGTGGACAAAAAGTGTCGCGAGCCCGCTTCATTGGGCCAATTAGCTTTTTATCCCCTCGGCTAAATCAATAACAATAATGATAATGACGGTAGTGATAAGCGAGAGGGGAGCTTTAGAGATGAGCGAGGTGTGCTTGGAGATGGCGGGGCTCGATCGAGGATCGACCGAGTTGGAGGACTTTGTGTGGCTTGAATCGATCTTTTACGTTTCGCGGGGGGCTTTTACGGATGATGCATTGGCGGAATATCGGTGGAGCGATTAGCTCGTGATTAATTCAAGGCCGCGCATAAATCTGTTGGCCGTTGGTCAATTACGGGATCGTATATCTTTTGAGTTGGTGTGGCTTTTGGGGGGAGGTGTAGTGGAGGATATTGGTATTAACTGCCATTTGCCGTTCTTTATTTCGTAGGCGGTGGAGGAGCTTTTGAGTGTCTCGAGACTGGAGTGCGAGGCCCAATAAATTCCATGTCTGCGTTTAAACTTGGTCGCTTATGCCGAGAGGGGCCCAATGAAAGTCCGTGGATAATAATTACGAGAGAGTTGCTGTCATGCGAGAAAGCATTTATCCACCATTTTCTCAATGCCGATGGCTGTGAGAGATGTGAGATGCTGGGAGATGGAATACGACTAGTCATGTCCGTATTAATCCTCCTGTTGGCTTTCGCTTCTTATTCCTTCTTTTATGGATTATTCGGGAAAGTGGGCGCGCTCTGTCCAACTTGCGCTGTGTTATCGAACTATTGATGTGGCTCGCAAAGCAGTTTTTCGACTTTATATCTGATCGCGGAGGGATTCACGGATGTCTTTTGTATATCCCTGCAGCAGTTGGTGGACTTTGGAAAATGCTTGTTGCATAAATATAGGAGGGAAGAAATATTCCGCCATAAAGCACGTTCTCAGCGAATATTGAAGGAGAGTCAGCGATTTTTTGCGTGAAAGTGCATTTAATTACGAAGAAATCAATTGTTAAGCTATTTACAATTGGCCGACAATGGGAATATTGCGATCATTAAGCAGTCGCTGAATTTCATGTATAAGCTTCCAGAATAAGTACTTGGTCACTTGAAAATTTCCTCTCCCTCAAGATTATATTATTTATTTGCTTATTCATCTTCGCGTGGAAATAAATGCTAGAAAAGACATGGACAATAATGCTATAGATTATGTATAAATACATTCGGATCAATTCTGATATAAAATCTCATATATATATATACGTTATCAAGGAAAAGTAAACATAAACGCGAATTCCCGTTTTCCTTCTGTCAAAAGTGTACAAACTCCACTCTGCTCCACGTTGAAATATGTGCATACGTATGTATAAGTAATTGACAATGTAGCTTCGCCAGTTGTAATTATAAGGTTTGCAGTGTGCCTGCAAAATTGACAATTCGATTTGCAATTGTTGTTTTAAATTTATTTCTCAAGTAAAAACATCCACAGCCCTGTGTACTCTCGTATTTCATAAAACATCAAAGACAAGTTTCGTTACCTCATCTGACGCAGTACATTTCACTATCTCTTACGATGTACCATGTAATAATAACTGCAGAATTTTCGTAATGCCATAAAACAAAATTCAGCTCTAATCTTCGCCTCCTCCGACCTTCCATTTTAATTGGAAAAATATATGCTGACCCAACGTTAAAATACATTAATACACGGCATACGATTTTACATATAAGTTTTTTAATATTAATAAAATATTATTATTACGACGCTGAAACGTCCTGCGTCATTGTCAATTATAATAGAGTTACTTACAAAAAACGAAATTTATATACAATTAATGGAAGGAATAGTTGGACTAGACGAAATTTTAAGTGCATTAGCAAAGTATGGAAGCCTTATTAACATTTAACCAACAATAACAAACATTTCGCATTTTAATTTACACTCAATGTTTTCAGATAATACACGAAATATACAAATTATCTTCAATGCAATTAATAATTCAATTAATTAAATATTTCCTTTAACAATTAATACAAGATATTTTATATTGAATGCACGTCCAATAGATCCTTTTTCCGTTTTTAAATTGGTAAAAAGGAAAGAAAAAAGCATAACTATTGAATCGTGCATTTGCTGGAAAATAATACCAACACTTGTCTAGGAATGTAATACTAATGCATCTTTGTGGCTAAAATTTGATTAGTCGTTGAGCATTTTTTCCCCTTCTTTCTCTTTACACGTGCGCCTGCATACATCGCGTTGCTTATAAAATCGAAAATTCGCCTCCCAATAAAAATTCATAGTCAACAATTAAGCAGACAAATCTTCCATTTTGTCGTCCAATTAAGAGCTGCGGGATATTTTACATGTTTCGCGTGGGAATAGCGACATTGCCTCGGAAAATCACAATTTTCAATCAGCCTGGAACCCGAGCTCAACTCCTCGCTCGCTTTTTCTCCATTTTCCTCGCTCCATCGGCCAATAAACAAGCTGGCGCTCAGATAAACTTGGGAGCGGCGGTGCGGGCGAAAGGTCGGAAAAATCGCGGTCAGCTCGTCGAGCGTCGAATAACTTAAAGAGGAAAGCAGAATATAATATTTGCAGAGAGCAAATTGCAGGCGGGGGGGGGGGGGGACCGAGCGAGTCTCGAAGTTAGTCATTGAGTTTGCGCGCTACAAGCAATTGCGCTCCTCGGCTTGCACGTGTACAGGAAGCCGTGATCTGCCGAGCGATGGAACTGGCATTATAGAACTGCTGGTGTACACACACACACACAGCGCTCCACCTGTCTTGCATAGCTGAGGGGGGCGGGGAATTGGCAAGCCTCGAAGCCCTAATGAATTAGAGTCACGTAGAAAAACTTGGAGGCGCTGCGTGAATTAGCATTGGGAGTGAGAGAGCGGCATGTCCGCGATTTTCTTCGCTTTCGGCCTCGCGCCCCGAGACGATAAAAAATATTTCAGCCTCGCCTCGATTAGTGCGGGCCGCGAAATAAATGGCACTCGCTCCCTTGCTTCCCTTGCTTTGTCATTCGGCCTGCCAACGACTCACCGGGCACCTCCCGCCCCTGCCCCCGCCCACCCCCGGCGGCACTGGCCAGCCGACGAATTCCTTTTTCTCTCGTGCGCGCGCGCGCGCTCGACCTCGTCCGTGTGCCCGTGCGTGCTGTGTATGGAGTTTTTAATCGATATATTCATAGAGTATAGCCGGTCTATTATTCGAGCGTGGCTTTAATTTACTTGATAAAGTATAAAGACTCTCTGTGTAAACAAAGGTCCACTTCCGAGAAAATTATAGTATCGCGAATAGCATGTAAATTTCGAAATTCGATATAAATATTTATAACATGTTTTTGGCAAAAGAATTTTTTATTATTATTAAAGGTATTCTCTTCAGTGGTTATCTGTAGCGATGGAGTAATTTTTAAACGAAACTTTTTCTTTCAACAAACTCGTGTGTTATTTGCGTAAATACAAGTAAGGTGAGATTGATTTTATCTCTCTCTGAGAATTATATCAGGAAATTCTGGCTTATCCAGAATAATTTATTAATCACTTTTCGTTACTCGATCAAATACATTTCGCACTATCGACATTTAAATTGTGGAATGCCATTTTTGAGGTACATTTCCTAACCGTGGAACTCGATTAAAAGTTTCGCGCTTATTTACCATTGAATTACAATTTATTAACACTGTTGTATGCAACAAAACTTTATTAATAATAATATTGTTTCAACGTCTCATCCCATCTATCAGTGCTTTTGTTGTAAAATGGAAAATAGCGCTGCCGAAATTACGCGTATAGGCCCATCGTTACATTCCAATAAGCAAGAATACTTGTACGATAAAATTTCGATATTCATTGAATATCAATTAAAGAGCGAGCCAAGAGATTACAATGTACACGCTCGCCTCGCAACATTCACATGCTTGATAAAGCAAATTGATTACTTGTTTTTGATGAAATCAATAGAGGAGATGCGAGTCCTCGAAGAAGAACGAGGCAGAGAATGCATAAAGTGTTGATGCAGTCGTACCAGGACTTCACTACATAATAATTACGAGGATATAGGAAGGAAGGAGTTCAATCTCGGTGTCACGCATCGATGGACAATAATTCAGTGGCTTATCATCCATAGCATAGCCAACGCTTCGTTTGTTCCCTTTTTCATTCCACTGCGTAACATAAATTTCGACTGTCACCCCCTCCCTCGTTAATACGATCAAAAAACTTCTTTGTCGCTGCATTCTAAAATCCCTAATCGCATCTATTATCTCACAAAGATTAAATTCCCTCTCTCGTTCTTGTTTACTTCCTAAAGTTGATATCAATCCGCGCGCGCGCAGCTTTATTATCACGCGCACACGCCCGCACGCGCACGCCCGCACGCACACGCGGCTCACCGAGACTTCTTACAAATTATTTCTCCTCAATTTTTTTAAATGTACGCTTTATTTTAATATTCATCCACCTTCTTTTCAAATCTACATTGTAAAGTTCTCAAATGAATAAAAACATCATATTAACTTTATTGACTCGAAAGAAAAACGGGAGAGAAAACCTGTATATCCAGCTTCATTATTGTCTCTAATGTATTCATGGAGCTTTCGTATTTTTATATCGTAGGAAATCTCTTGTCGCAGAGTTTCACATTTTAAAAGAATAAAGATTTACTCTTTATTTGCCTGATCTTGTTTACGCGTGAAAATAACTTCAAAGAAAATGAATAATCGCGACGATTCGCGGATTAATGGCACGAAATTTTACATAAAACCCAATGTAAGCAGAATATTGCAATATCGGCATACTTGGAGTGCTCATTTACTTCCAATAAATGACATTGATGCTGAATATCATTATTAATTGACGCTTTAGTGAAATAATCATTTAAGAAATCAATGGTAAGAATATTATTATCTTTTCAAGCTTAATTACCAATTGTAGAATAAACTTTGTTTTTCATTTGTAAAAAGCATAATTCAATAATACAAAGCCAGATGACAATTTTTCCTGACTGCAGAAAAATATTATCTCATCCTAATGTAGACAAATTTTGTACATATCTGTGAATAATAAACGATAATTAGTTTTATTAGCATTTATTTTGACCCATTCAAAGGAATCTTCCAACTCTAAATTCTCCAGAATTCAATTAGTACTGAGCATGTTGGGTATTTAAAAATTTTAATTTTAAAATTATTGAATTTGGATAGAAATTTAGATGAAAATTAAATAATTAATAACTTGGGAGCTTCTGAAAAAGCAGAGGAAACATTGAGACACTGAATAATAATAAATCGCCATTTAACCGAAGATGATATTGCAAATTCAATTAAATGTAAACTCTCCAGCCAATGCTTGAGATTGCTTATTCAATGTTTTATTCTCTTTCAAGAATACATGAGGAATCTATTGTCGATGAACAGACCTTGAAGGTAAATTTTTTCTGTGGTGTCTGCAGCATTCAGTTCGTGTGAAGTGCTAATCTCTCTTGCAACTACAAAATCTTGATTTTTTTTTAAATCAATTTTTACTCGAAATTGCCCTAGTTTACTTGAGAAGCATTTTAAGATTGAAATAATCAAAATATAAATGATCGATATTTCTCTTTCATTTTCATAGATGTGCTAAATACTGATATATATGCGTATGAATTTGACGAGAGAATAAGCTAATGTTACTTTAAAAAGTAAGGGTTCGAACGAAGAAATTGGATGCTGCTGATGGCTTGAGAGAAAAAAAAACTTCTCCCATATTTTATCCTACACCTTCTCTATTCTCTCAAATATCTATTAAATTTCAATGCAGCCCATGAGATTCTTGATATGCAATTAGGTGCACTCATTTCGGGATTCCAATACATTGAAAAATATTTCATAAATTATTCTTGAATAATAGGCGGACCCTTTGGTTTACCGAGATTTTGTACACTTGGCTACTTAGCCGCATTGCAGAGTAAGAGCAGTTTCCCACATTCATACTTTCTTTTCTCTCTTCACTCTCTCACTTGGTCTCGCTTCTACGTTGACCTGTTTTACTTTAAATCCTCGATTTAGTTGTGGGGTAAGGGTATTGTCTGGTTATTTCTCTCTCTGATATTACGTCGGCTGGTAGCGGTGGTAGCCATACCTCTCAACCGCCTTACTCGCCTTACACAATTTATATTTATTTTCCTACATTACTCTATGATTCTTCCATGTAAAATAATTGTGCCTAGTTCTATTGAATATTATTAGCCTTTCAATATCTTAACTTTAAATATCCTTTTAAATATTACAGTTTTCATTTCTGACAATATTCAGATAATTAATCTTCTTTTGCGAGCTCAAAAACATCGATTAACTACTTGTTTAAATTCTAAAAATTATCGCACCATTTTGAAATTCTTTTACGAAAAATGCCTTAAATGCGAATTAAAATTGCCGTTCTCGGACTAGCAAGTTGTCATATAAATTTCACGCTCACTAATATTATTATATTTTATATTAGCCTACACTATTATTAGTAGAACATGGAAGGCAATCTATAGCATTAAATGCATATGATTAAATTAGCCGATTTAGCCAAAGTTACAGCATTGTGCGCATTATAAATTATAAGATTAAAAATAGCTAGCCAACGTTGATTGTAATATTAAAACAAAGTTCTTAATATTTAGAATCTCAGGACCAACGATAAGAGTAATTAGGAATAAGAATGACAATTAATACATTGATGGGTGAGGTGAGTGGAATGCATCGCCGGCATAACCATCCAAAGGGTTATGCCATTGGCCATTGGCAACCCCGAGATTCCCATTCGGTTAATCCGTTACTTAATAGGGTTGAGCAAGTGTTGTTGGAGGATCGTGTGTATAGGACGAATGCGGACATAAATACGAATAAGAAGAAGTGAAAGGCGTGGCATTGTCGAAAGGCTCATGCGCCGTAGATAAGTGAGGAGCGAATGAATGGACGGGCTGGGAATGTAATTGAACCAAGTTTTTATGCGGAAATGCCTTTAATAATATTTACCTTGGCTATATAGCCATGTAAATTTGCCACTGAGGGGAATGTAGGGTTTCTGAGAAAGCAGTTAACCTTTTTAGATAGTACGGCCTTTTTGGCTCTAATATATATCCGCTTCGAGCGCCAATCTTCCTCTTGGTCGAGCCGAGGCTATGCGAAACACTCGGCAAAAAATGAGCGGACAGAGGAAAAAGTTTCTTTAACAAGACGACGAGTGGCCGGAGCTCATGCAATTCCGAGACAAACTTTCCATATTCCGACAATTCTCGAAGCTCACGCGTAATTACATGAGCATTTCGCGTGGCGTGCTTTAGTTTTGGTAAATTATGCGATTTCATATCACTAAATGACGCTCCGAGTCGGCCATATTTCCAAAGAGAAATATGTGCGGCTACCAAGTGCCGATACATCTGCCTCTATTACAATATTTTGCCTGTAAAGTGTCTTACTTGGTTGGCGATTGGATTTAATGTTGTAGCTATTTTCATATATGCTTACGAGTAATTCATTCCATAGTTATTACATACAAGGATTATCCGATGCTTACTTGTATTTGCCGTAAATCTTATATTTTTTATAAGGTCGCGTTGAAACTTCCGCTCAAACTTTAAGCTCAAACTTTTCGCTCTTTTAATCCGAGAGAGATTAATTTTTAAATTAGTTCTAATATTTGACAATACGTGGCGCGTGCAATGAAGAATTTAAGGCCGTTTAGAGAAAAACAATTTTTAATAAAAAGTTCCTCGCAAGGTGAAGCAAATAAAGCGGAGGGAAACACTATAAATAACTGGCAAGCTACGAGTAAATACAAACTGAAAATGAATTGCCGAAGAAAATCATATTACAGTTTAATATTACGACTCCCAGGCACAGAAATACAAATCTTGTTCATCTATGGACAAAGGGGACCGAGGATCTAATTAATAAACAATGTGAGGAGGTAAGTAAGTTATCGGGCACTCGATAATGTAATGGGAAAATAATAGCTGAATAATTTCCGGGGGGAGTGTAAGCTCGGCTAATTTCGAATGTAAAAGAATGCCAGCGATAGAATATTAAATGAGCAATGTACATTCACCCTATTCAAGAGTTTGTGAATTTGTATAAAAAAAAAGTTTGCCCGAGTAAGCGAACGAGGCGATAAAAGTTGCAACATTTCGTTGTTTCCGCCTCGCCACATCTCACCTCGTCAAATTATTTACGTGCCGTACAATGGAGCAGCGACTCGTGCAATTGGGAAAATCCATCACTGAGAATCTCGTGGGCAGGGAAGTTTTCTTGAAAAAGCGTCGCTCGTATCTGCGCCATTTAGTGCCCCGAATATCTAAATCGAGTGATAAGAGGGCGGGGGGGGGGGGCGCGTCGAAAGGAAAGTAAGAATAAAGAGACAAAATAAAGCGAGTCTCGAGCCATCGTATTGCGCCATTAGAAACAAGCATTACAAGTTTAAAAAGTCGTCGAGAGCCAATTATCCAGCAATCACGGGGCATCTAAAATATGGCGTCTTTTTCTATCAGCCTTAACGAAATTGGACGGGATCCCATTTCCGCTCTATTGTTACTCCGAGAGAGAGAAAGCCACGACGGAGATGGAACGGGCTCCAACACTGACAGACTCTCGCCGGCAAAGATCTCGAGACGGGAAAATAGAGGGAAAGCAAAGTTGGGCGGCCAAAGGACGTGGTTAATTGAGAAAAATTGCCGGCGCATCAGCACCCTCCCCCCTCCCCCTCCCTCTTTACCTCGCCCGACCTCCTCCGCCCATCCTCAACTCTTTCGTTATGGCCAGGTGTCGTCGACGTTGTGGCATTAGTTGGAAAATAATTGCTCCTTCCATATGTGCTAACATTTCTGCGCTTCGTGTCATTCGCATCTCCCTATCGCTCTTTCATCATATATTCTCTCTCTCTCTCTTTATTTCCTAGCACACCATTACAAGCATAAATATATTACTTAATTCGTAGCGGCGAAGCTCGACGAGTGAAGTCCACTTACAAGTACGTAAGATAAGTTGGCAAACTGCACTTAGTCTATGTGTCGTGAGACTTGTACCTTATCTACTTGCCGACCACTTTAATTATGCAGCGCTACAATGTGCAGGTATTGCCATGTATTACGCGGGCTTGCTCAATAGTATTGGGCTTATCAAGAATGGCCATGAAATATCGCTTTTGTGCTCTGTACATTCTTCTCGGGCTAAAGCGTACCTGAGTAATCAGATTGATATGTGGCAGTGAGAAATGACGGGTCAACGTCGATGTATCGAGACATCTATTTGTGACCAATTTTGACTAGTACCACATCATTTGTGATTTTTTCTTTCTTACTGGCCATTCCGAAGATATTGGGTAATGCGCGAAGTGTCTGATGTTGGCATCCAGTCTTTTCGCCTTTGATTTATTTTCTATTTAAAAACTGTTTATGGAGAAGGCTTATGGATAAAAATATTATAGACAATTGGAATCCCGTAAAGTATCGGTGCTTCGCGAAATAATAAAAGCTGGAAATATTCATTCATAATTTGCAAAGGTTTCAAAATTCTTCATTATAAATTTAAAAAATTTTTTCCAATGCTTCCATAATCTATGAATTAGAGTAGACACACACACTCCCACATATAATAATTGGGTAGATGAATAGTTTTTCATAGTATTTAATAGAATGTAAAATTAATAGCTAACAGCTATTCTTTAAACGTATATGTGTAGGTCAACAAACTAATATTTGACATAGAGTAGATACTTTTTGAAATATTGATTTCTTTTTAAAAAATTGTACCTCTAGGAAATATTAACTTGATAGAGAAATTGTTAATTAATGTTTTTTCAAAGAAAACTACTGGGATTAAGCTAGAACCTGTATATCGATAATTATACAGCAGCTTATAAAATTTCATAGAGTAATAAGTTATTTAAGAAAATAATTAAGTAATAGATTATAATGTATTTTATAGACGTTTGATTATTTATAAACTAAATATACAGTTTCTTTAAGATGATAACACCGTTGCCTTTAATACCCATACGCATAATTATTTGAATAATAAATAAATAATCACTTTCTCAACTAAATATGAATTTTAGATATTTTCGCGTGTAATAAATTTATTGACTGATAAATTGAAATTCCATTACAATAATCAATATTGTCGAACATTTTTATTTGATGTATGGCATATTTGTTTTCATCAGTCTCATAGGAAAAACAAATATTTGTTCCTCCACATTACAAGTTTCAATATTGTAACAAGTTTTTGCATTAATTGTGGTTTAAAAGGTTTTTATCTTAAAGACGACTTTAATAAAACAAGAAATATATATGTATAATTTATTCACTTGTAACAGTTTTTCCGATGTGGTATTTTTTAATCAATTATCAACTCTCCAATTGATTTTTTAATCGTGACAATTTCATCATTATCGACGTTACAACATAATTATAATTTCATTATTAATTAAGCCATAGTAACTATATTATTGATGTCTCTCATTGCACTATTTGCACACAAATGGTAATGTGACAAATATGCTAATGATTAATTATCATTTGCAATGGGCGGCAATTAAATAATCGCATTACGCAAAATTCATCAGCTGCAATTACAACCATCTAGCACAATATTAACGAAGTATCTGCTTTAACCGTATTATTTAACAATTAGGCAGGGAGTGAAGAAAAAAAAAAAAATAAATTAATTATTAATGCTCGTGAATTGCCGTGAACATCACGTCGCCTCACCAACATTTAAGTGTTGCACACAATTGTCGGAAGTGAAGTTGCACGCTTACATGTCTAACTAATGGAAAATATGTGCGCAAATGAATATTTATTTAACTCGAGGGCTTTTCTCCCATTCCGTCCAACTGACTCCTCTCCTCCAACTATTTATATCCTCTATTTATCCGACTATCCATATTTCCCTCGATTTGTTTATTTATTTATCCAAGCTAATGCTTTACAATTGATAGATCCGAATTTAGCAATCATTGTGTATTATTCTCTATTATATTATTCTTGCAGTGGAGGTGAATTATGGATAATTCAATTTCTTTTCAAAGCACGAGTTTCGCAGGCTCGCCGTCATATCGAGCAGTCTCACTTGGTTTTCTCAAATCCACTTAATATAAATTTTAATACATAGTTTCACGCTTATTGATCTCATTATTATAGTCAGACTACTACACTTGTTTTAAAATTAGTAATTATTACAAGTATTTAATAGTATGTGAATTATATTTAATGGCATATAATTATAACTTGCTATAAGCTTTAAACTTTCTAAGCTTCTGTCTAAGATGATTATGTTATAATAACAATAAGCAGAAACTGTCGACTTTGTATGGACATTGATCCATTCTCTTATTCGTCCTTGTTTAACAATTAAAAATGCATTTTCTTGTTTACTTTGAAACAATTGGCAAATTTAATTAAGGTCAGCTATCCGTTAATTTTAGTCATTATTATTTTTAACAATTATTTATTGCATTAATTTCAATATGCTTGTTTCGAGAATTACGAGGCTATATGAAATCAGATAGAAAACGCTATATAGAACTTGCATAGGACATACTTTCAATTACCAATTGAATAGTACATACGTATGTGTGTATAAAGAAATGTGTACATAAAGAAATGTGTAGATAAAGATGTAGATAAAGATGTTTATAAGACGTTAATAAATTGATTGTCCACCGTACATGTTCCATTATGAAATTATCAATTGTACCGAGTATTATATTTACCGAGTTGTGATATAGCAATTGGCAAAATACTGGAAAGCTCGTCGCTGTTGATATATAATCGTTGCTCTGCTCTACTTTGATTGTGCGCTCGTACATCGATAGGAAAATCCCGTTATTATTGTGAGTAACATCGAGTTGAGCAAGCACAAGTGGAGGGGTCAATGCTTACATTCGTGGACGCAAATACGATATTACTCTCCGTGCCTTATTACGCGTTTGTATTAAGCCAGAGGCTCTAGGTGCACTATAGCCACATCTACCTGAAGCTTGAAATTTATGCTACTGCAGTTAGATGTGCTTCTTGTTCATTCAATAAAGGCATATAACATAGCGTGCAACTTGGTTGGTTTGGACATGAGTTTCCTTGCAACTACTGTTAAATCCAATGCTCCTTCTTCCAAGTGTAAAAAGTATGTAATGCCGAATGCTTTGTGTGCAACAGGAATTATGGTGATGCGAGGAAATGTGCATATTCCTTGTTAAATGCTAGCGATATAATTAATTTCACGAAATGCCCGTTGAAATGCTTTTCTCCGCTACTCTCTCATCCATAATATTTCCAAAACATGACAAGTGTTGTTAAACCATTGGTAGTACCGCAAGTATTGATTTAGAAATTTTAGAGGGTCAATGTTACGAGGAGGAAGTGGCAGGAATAAGGTAGTTGTTGATTCAAAATTTTTTATAAGAATTAATATTTTGCGTTTGCTTGTTATTGGAAAATCGAAATTTCGACTTTTGCAATGAAACGTGGACATTGTAAATTTCATACCAATGAAAGTAATTGTGACTATAAGTATTATATTATCAATATTTTCTTCCAATTACTCCTATGAACAACGTGATATTTCTTTGAATGAACTATGTTTTTAAACGTGTAGTAATATATGGCCTAGGAACATCCTTCAGAATATCATAAAAATTAGGGTTTCGCAATCATAAATTTTCCGTTTGCTAATTATTCATTATTGTGTGCAAAATACAATATAAAGAAAATGATTTTCGAGTGTGTTGAAGGCCGTTGAAAGGAATAAGATTCCTTTTATATTACATCCATTCAATATTCCATTTAGCACATTCACATAAATATTTTTCGGAAATACAATAGATTTAACAAGTTTAAGTTTATTAAAGGTTGTATTGCGAACGTTAAAGAGATAAAAGACTCTCGTCCAAGTTTCAGCTATTCGCACTACTCTTATTCAAATGACAAAATGTTCATAAATAATAGATGGAAGCTAAATCGATCCATTAAAAGGGGCATTTGCTGATTTATTTCAGATTGATTGAATTAAATTCATTACAGTTCTGCAGTTTCTCCTTGCACGCGGTGACCGATCGATTGGAGGTGAAGTTGATCAGGGAAAACTGGCGAGCAACAGCCTGTGATAATTCATGTGCTGCGATTGTGAAATGAACAAATGAAAAGAATAATAGCGGAATCGGTCCTTATGCAGCTTGAGGTTGAATGAAGTAGGCCAAGGCAGTGGGAGAAGGAGAGCGTCGAGGTGAACGAAGAAGGTATTCATAGGAGTAGTCACATCGTTCAGCGAAAAGAGATTATTGCAATTTCGCAGGCTATGTTAAATATTTAGCGGCTCGCGGTCCGGAATGGCGGGGGTAGAGAATGGGAAAAGCGAGGAAAAGACATTGGGGACCGGGGCGAGGAGTTGGCTCTTGGGGTTAAGGCGGTTAAGCAAGCGCGAAATAAGTGCTCGAAAATGGGATTGTTTTCCCAAGTTTCTCCCGTCCGAGGCATTGCCGAGGCCATTGGAATGGCTCGGCGGTACAATTTGATGGTTAAGAGTACAACTCCTTCCCTATTTTCTATCTTGGTTATCCCGGCCTTTAACTGCTCATTTGTCTCGCCTATCTGTTCGGCACTCTCGCTAAGAGCTGAGTAATTTCAAGCGGCTCCCGCCGCGAAGGAGTGGAAGCTAAGCCCGGAGGAATGAGCGATGGACCTATCAAAAGGGATTCGAGATGGATTCTTTTTTAAAATAATGAATACAGATACTGGGTCACGTGGCAATGAAGAAGTGGCTTGAAGAAATCGGGACAGGGGGATGGAGTTTCATTTGAATGAGATGAATTTCAGTTCTTATATGGCGGTGGGGTTATAATGCTGCAGCCTTCCCTGTTTCGCCGGTTTTTCAAATAATTTCTCCCCAAAATTTCTTCCCAGAATAAAAACAGGAAAATAATAGTCGTAGAAGCGAGGTGAGAGGCTGGCTAAAGGGCAGCCTGGACCTGCGGATATTACACATAATAGCTCTTGGTTACATAAAATTTCTACATTCTATTAAGGCTCTGATACGGTTATCTTGAAATTCTTTCAAACTTTCTCTATTAATTACACGTGTTTGAATAGTTGAGCATGGCATAAACTGAAAATTCCATTACCAAAATGCCATAAATATTTGACTTTTGTGCGAAACGTTGAGCCCACCTCTTCCCGGCCATTGTCGCGAGCGTAATAGTCTCCGTTTTATAAAAATAATGTCTAAATAATTTCGCGAAATTTCAAAACGTGGACAAAATTCAATGTTTATACTGCAAATGGACAAGCTTTTATTAGGAATTCATATTTCGAGTTAAGTGGAGAGAGCATCACGTAGTGTTGGCAATTTGCAAAATGTAATAAATATATCGATAAAATAAATTGAAATAATAATCCTTACGAATTCCGCGTTAGTAAATCAATTTATTTTATAAATCATCTATACTTTGGTGTTCATTGCATGTCGTATTCAGTGCCGATAACGAAACTCCCTACTAACATTTCAGTAACGTTGTACAATTACATATTACACACTAATATATATATATATAAATGTTTTTGTTGTTGTTGTAATGTCATTGAACGCTTAATAGTAAGAATCATTCATATTCTGTTGAAAAGCTGTCTTGGAGAATTAAAAAGCTTTATTTTTCGAAAGATTATACTCGATCGCAAATGTTACTAAAATTCAACGAGCATCTCTCAAAATATTGGACAGGCCGAAATGATAAAATAGCAGTAAATATTATTTATATTTCTAAATAATACTTGCTACATAATTCCAATGCAAGTCACTCGAAAAACACTTGGCAGTATTAAAAGTTGATGAAATTTTCAAAATTTGATCAGTGTAAAAAGCAATAACCACATTTCGAAATAAAACTGCACGCGAGATTTCCCGAGACTTGCACCCCAGCGGCAGGAAAGAGCGAAGAAGATGAGAATCCGCTGGGCTTGGACTCCTGGGTAGTGGTAGTGGTCATTTAACTTGCTATTGGCACAGAAACAAGACAGAGGAATAGGAACAGGACAGAGGAAGCCGCCGACATATCGTTGGGCGAAGTGAATTACGAATGTTTGGACGCGGCTGATGGGCCGCTCGTATATATCAAACGCCATTGTAAAGAAAGGGATATTAAATTATCATCAAATGGATGAGTTTGGTGTTGGGCGGTGCTATGATGGACGGGATCGAACGAAGCATAATAATGTTCAATAGATATAGAATGGAAATTAAATCGGCCCTTTGATGGCAAAAATAATGGGGCTCGAGGAGGATTAGCGAGTGAAATTTGTCTTGGAGATTTCAGTTTGGTCATGGCACTAAGCAGTTATTTGAAAATTTTTGTTCCAAGCATTGCTCGGAGCTGCTCTCTCTTGCAACTCAATAAGAGTATTGAGAGAATGGTAATGGACACTATAAGTGGAGGTCCGTGGAAATTTTCAATTAACGCTTGTGCTTTAAGATGTTTGATGTTCGGAACTCCAAGCTGGCAGATTTGTTTATTATTATTCGAATTGTGGAACTGCAATTACTGCAATTGCTGAGCCAAATGTTGAGAATTATGGACGAATCGTAAATGAGTTCAAGGGAATATTAATATATATGACTCCTGGTAATTGTTTACGCGTTTAATGTACTTTATAATATTAAGTCGTTTGCTTAAGAAAACTTCCTCGTTACCTAAGAGCTTCACTCGAAAATGCCTTTCAATGCTAACTAGAATACTCTCAGATGAAATATTCAGAGTATTTCTCCAATTTTCAATGATTTCCTTAATGAAAACTGATGGAAGCTACAAAACCAAAATACAGAAACCCGGACAAACTAGTTGTACGGCAAACATATTACACCCGAGCACGTTCTGTGTCACTTTTATGCCTCTCGTTTCCCTCCCCCCCCTCCAATATAACTAACCATATGGCAATAGAGAATGTTTATAATTAAGAGAATCGAGCGTATGGGCCGTTGAATTGAATTGTGCAATTGGATGTTTATTTTTAGCTGCAGAGGTTGCAGGTAACAGTACTTGGAGATAATTACAGGCCGGCTTGGGCAAATAATGAAATAATCGCGACTTGGGATACGCAATAGATTAATGCATTTTCAGGATCAGTTGTGATGGTTTTATGGTTGGGGTGGTGTGGGTGAGTCACGTACTCGGTACGTAATGGCGACTTGGTATTTCTCGACTTGCGCTGACTGTCGGATAACGTGACGGGAGGTCGGACTGCTGCTACTCGATAACAACGATTCCTTTCTCGAATATCAAATCAATGGAATGGAGTCTGGATCAAGGGGACTCGAGCTTCAAAGGACTTATCCTCTTGCGGATCTCTTTCAATGGTCGCCACGAATGCAAGAGATTTTCATATATTTTTTCGGGCGAAAGGGGTATCCATTGTTAGGGGTTTGAGGTTACTCGCTAAAAAATGTAGACGAATTCTCGCGAGTTTGGGAGTGAAAGGGAGGGGCACGAAGCAATGGCAAGTGTGTCATGTACGTGATTCAATTTGCCATGTCCTTAAAGTATAGAAGGCCGTGTTAAGCGACTATCACGCCACTGAGCTTCGAACTTTGCTTTGTCGTCGGTTTGCCAATTCCCCCTCTCTCCCCCTCTTAGTGCCGGAAATAATTAGGATGGGAGGGAGGAAAAAATATTATTAACCGTATCGCCTGCTCTATTATTATTGTTATGACATTAATATGGTGTTCGGTGCATCTTTGTTTTCTCCTTTATTTTGCGGTTAATGTTGGCTTCAATTTCTCTCGATAACTAGAATATGTAATAATGGAAGTGCTTGTATAGTCGGAATATATTTTTGTATAAGCGTTATTTTGATATTCATTATTCGTGCTTTAAGCGCAATGTACTTGATACTCGTTGCAAAAAAAAAAAAAAAAACTGCTTATTGATAAGCCTATATAGTTGTACTGAAATAATAATATTTTACATCGTAGTTTGTAGTTTAAGAGTTATTGCATACAGTCAGAAGATATAAATGATATAAAAAATATGTATATGGATTTCTATTGTAACCGATTCTAAATAATCAATGTCGTCTTCGATTAATAATGATATTAATGATATTAAATCGATTGATAAATAACTTGAAAAATATTGTTGTAAAAGAATTTTTGTACTCTCGATAAATGATAATTTGCCGCTTCCACGAGAGTTCAAAATGTCTTTGATAACGTACGTATATATTAATTAGAGCATCATCAATTGGACTTTAGGATATATAAATGATTATTAAAGTTTTCCTCGTTGACTCGACTATAACCTATTCGTGAATATGAAAATTATTTCTTAACATCTATATAACAATTATTGTCAATTATAATTCCACTATAGAATTTGGTGGAATAATATAGAAATTTCACGTACTGTGACACTTAAATTCGTTTTATCTCTAATGTATATATATATATATATATATATATATAGTAGTAAAGTGAGTTCAAGTAAATGTTGAAAAACACGAGTTCGCATATAAAAAAACTATTTTCAATAATTCAATAAAGAATAATTTTGCTTTACTATGAATAATAACTCATTTTTTATTTCGAATAAAAAATGTATATATAGTAAAAAAAAATTACTTGAACACTGAAATAATAATTGGTGACGTGTATGCTTGATATGATATTAAGTTAAAACTGATAATTATAATAATTGATAAGCTGATGAATCCGTGAACCATTATCAACCAATAAACCAATGTTAAACAAATATCGTATTCTGATACTCTTTGAACATTAAGAATTGCTACAGTAATTTACATAATCTAGATGAAAAAAGAAAATTAAGTACAAACCATTTAAAGTAACATTTACTTTCATTGTTTCCTTAAAGAAATCAACGAATTTTCCATCCAAATGGATCAAATCCGTTGAATTTATCTATTCGCCAAGTAAGATAATAGCCGTTCGTTACATTAATAACATTGCAGATTGAATAACAAAATGCAGACTTTTCATTCTCTATTTCAACATACGCATGCAAATTCAGTTGGATATCACTGCCTCATTGCCTAGCTGCAACACTACCATTGATTGGAATGTCAAAAGTTTCAATTTTTTTTGCCTCTATCAATGCCACGGCAAGAAGCGAGAGAGAGAGGAAAATAAAGGGAAAAAAGTGCTACCGACACCAAAAGGCAGCCCCTTCCTTTCGCAGGAAATCTAATGATCGTTGGTGCACGGGTCGTTGGCTCGATCTAATATAAAATATCAGTACAGCGATGGCAAAGGCTCCTTCGCTCCCATTACGCAACAGGAGCTTTAAGTAAAACAATTTGAGTGCCGATGAATTATTAGAAGTTCGGGGAGAAAGTAAATTAAGAAATGAGTTATTCGCTCACTTGTACATTGAAGCTCAAAATATTCCCAAGTAGTGGGGAAGCCGGGGATTCCAGTCTGACGCGGCTAAACCTCCGCGAGGACGCGAATGCCATCCACATATATTCGTCGGGCAAATGCCGAGTGAAAGACCTTCGAATGCCTCTTGGCGGCGCCCTCGTGAAAATCGAATTACTTCTCGCTTTCAGCTCGCAAGCGGGAAATGAACTTCTGGATCCTCGAAGAGCGAAAATGTACAAACACTTTAGCTCTGCTTTCTCTCGATTTTTGCATTCCTCCCACTCCCACCCCCCACGAGCCCACCACGAGCCCTCCACGAGCCCCTGTCTCTGAGCGATTCCGCAGTCATTGTCGCGCCGCCGACTCCCGCAATCTCTACATCATCCTCGAGGCTCTTATCCCTCTATCCTTGGCCGGCCGGCCCTCCTCCACTCCCTCCCTCGCGCTTTTCCAAAATTTATTTTATATCCAAAACTAAGGGCTGACGCATCGTCGCGGCAGTTGAAAAGTTCGGAGCTTGACCGAGCCGACTTGGACGCTCCTCGTCTTTAAAGGCGAGAATTTGTTGTCTTCCCCCACCTCATGAGGTGGATAAATCATTGGCCATTTATTTGCAAACTTTAGCGTTGCTTGTCGACTGGCTGACGCTGGTCGAAATAACTTTGTCAGTGAGACCGGCGAGGCTTGCATTACAGGCTCTTAATAATTAAGGGACTAATCCATTCATTAAATATACCTCTATTTCCGTTATTTCACGCCAAATGTTTCTAGTTTGTCTAATTACAGTAACTCGATCGGGCCAGAATAATTAAAGCACGGCAATGAAAGTCCAGTTTCGTCCAGTTTCCTCCTCGAATGTAAATTATATTAGTCTATTTAAGCGGGTGAGCCTCGGTTATATAATTTATCGAGCTTTTTTCCCCCTCTCTCTCTCTCCTATTTTTGGAGGATAATTGGAAGTGGACGTCCGTCGAGTGAACTTCCGTGATTAAAAGGCCAACTGCCTATGTCACTTGATAGGGAGGAGCCATATTTATCATCAAAGTGAATTAGCATCATGACATTTTAACGAAATGCAGGAATAACCTGGGGCGGAACGAGAGAGAGCCTAAGAGCGCCTCGAAAATTATTTTCACGACAGTTGTGATGTGGAGCGAAGGAGCGAGGGATATTCAGGTTAGAGGCTCCGCGGCCTTATTATTCTTCCTCGGCGGCCTCCTCACTCGAGGCAAACGCCAAAGCTCGCTAAGAAGTATAAAGTTCGGCCAGACGAGTCGCGCGAGCGTTTAGCCGAGCGTAATAAGATGAGAGGGCGGCAAGGGAAGGAGGAAGTAGAGCGCGAGAAATGCCAAGGAGCGCACAGATCGCAAAGGGGAAGAAAAATTAGGAAGTATACTCGCCGCTCCGGCACTTCGTTTTCACGCGAGGCGTTTGTGCCGCGAAACTCCTGCCTTCGCCATGGTTTCGGCATAACCTGCGACGTTCGGTTAACGCGAGAGATGCCGCTTTAGCGCACACCCGAGGCCACGTCACCGAGTGTGCTTACTCACACATGCGCACGTGGGCAAGTGGGAGGGTTGCGTTTATCTTATTTTGCAAACATTTTGCGCACAGTCGACTGCAATTCGTTCTGAATCGCGTAGCTGCTTCTCGAGGCTTCTGTAATGACATACTTTGATTTTCTATCTTCCTTTTCGTCTTTTGGATTTCTAATGCCGCTGGCCTTTAATTATGTGGTAATACTTTCTTTCGCGCGCATTAAGAAATAAAATTCTGAAGAAGTAGATTAGGCACAAATTAATCCAGTTGTCGAGCTCTTGTTAAAGGAAGTAAATAAATTGGACAAATTGGGCGAATCGCAGTACACTTTTCATTGCCAGATTACATTTCTGGAGAGAATATGAGACGCTGTTGCACTGATTCACTGTAAAAAAAAAAAGTATCGTTATTTGTCGACTGAAACTTCAAACATGAATGCGAGTTCATAACCTGTCAATTATTTAAATTGTAAATTGGCTGGAATTATAAAATTGCATGCTAATGATTTGTGTGCGTGTGTGCGTACCGAGTATACCGTGTACTAGAAATTGTTTTATTTTGACTTTCGATATAATTCATTTACCTTTCTATGCAATAGTTGTTTCCACTTTTATACGCTCCCTATGTTTATTGTAAATTTTCATTCTATATTATTATGCGCATTATTGACAGAGTTTCACAAGTTATATATACTATTATAAATATTTTTCACTCATGTACGTTTCATTTATATTGCCCAAAATTTCTCTTAAATTTTCCATCTCTATAGTACTGTAACACGCTCCTTTTCATCCTTGTCGCCCTTTCAAAATTCTTTCTATTATTTTTGGTCTATTTACTTTATATTTTTGGGTAAATACTGTCGATATTTCTAAAAAAAAAACCTTTAAGCTTCACCTTTTTGCCTCTAATGTACGTTTTATTTCTTTATTCGACTTTGTTTTTGCCATTCATTCGTTGTATGGAACTGAATATTTTTGGATTTGTAAAAGATTTTCCTCTTGTTCTTTCCTGCTTATTCCCTATATTCTTATACTTTTCCTTTCATTTCATTTGCTTATCTTTATTTTACCATCACTTTAACGATTACTTTAAAAATAGACATTTTGACTCTTCGTGCCATATTTCATACCATACATTATTATATTTCATTTACTCTATCAGATATTTTATTTTCACTTTTTTTTTCTTTCACTTCTTATTGTACTCGTTATTTCTAAAATATATATACTTTTGTCTCTCTCTCTCTCTCTCGTTTTATCAATTCCATCCTTACTTGTCGCCGTTAACTGTTCTGTTCAATATTCCCATCGTCCATCTCTTATCCACTCTTTGTCAAAAATTTGATAATAACTTTTACTTTAATTTCATTTGGCCGAATCCTTTCTATTAGTTATAATTTGCAGTTGTCAAATTCATTGTAAACGTACATTCTGTATATTTTCTCTCGGTACTTCAGCATCCCACAGTCCTATTCTTTTCATCGATGATTTATTCATTTTGCTCCCATTTTCATACATACCTTTGAATATTTACTTATTTACTTTATTGTTATTTACGTTACTCAATTTTAAATGCTAATTTGCCTTTTCACTTTTTACACTAGATAACCTGTATATCTGATTTATCCATTGTTCCACTCGTTGCTTTATTTTCTATTTCCATCCTCTGCTCCTCGCTCGCTTCAATTCTCTCTTTTATTAAATTTTATTTATATAAAGTCATCATAGGGGTTAATGCGGGGGCTTGTGCAGGCAGAATTTGTCGGTGCCACATTCATGTAATACCAACACGTGCTACGAACATGGAAATTTGAGTTTATGGTATGCCACGTGCGCGACTGTATGTCTTGTCTGTGTGTGGCAATAATTGCGCACATAACGTGGAAAAATATCAACAGGATCTCGATGATTACTTTGTTGTCAGTAGTTTTTATGTAGGTTGTCCATTCGCATTATGCAGATACTTTGTTCTATGCGAGCATAAATCCATTTTCTTATTCCACTACCTTCCTCTTATCTCAATCTTATCTATACTTTCCCAAACCATATGCACTTAGCCTACGTAAACATGTTTTATAACATCTATCGATAAATTTCCATAAACATTCTTCTTCTAGTCTGATAATCATTTCCCCTACCACCGTTACAAGGTCCCAAGATTCCCTCCCATCTGATTGTAACTACATTATTTGGCAAATCACCCATCTCATAATTGATTATACTATCCGATATATTAAGTATTAAATAGAATTTATTAGATATTCAATATATTAAATGGGGCATATTTATATTTTTCTCTGCTCTGAAACTACCTTAAAATTATGCCAAAAAACTCGTTTTTATTAGTCTTTGTTAATCTATGTACCATATAATCTTTATATGTTTAAATACGAAAAAGTCAATTTTATAATGGAATTTAAAGTCTCTTATAATAATTGTGGCTTCAATTGAAATTTATCTCTTTGGCTATTTACAAATTGATTTTTCACTTGGAGAACAAGATAATATTGTGGCTTATATTGACAGCAAATGAGATTAATTTCCAACGTAATAAATTGACTATTAATTTATTAGAATTTAATTCTAAATCAATTAGGGACGAAGGCTTAATAATTTAGGAGAGTACGAGTGAGTTGAATTATCATTGAAAATGGCAAATAAGCAACATTTCCTTACATATTATTGAATGGATTTTGTGTATTTTTTGGAAACACTTGAGCTGCCAGTTTTTTCGTCCTTTTATCCTGTCACTTTTAAAATTCAATGTTTATTCATTGAGTTTTCGAGGGAGTGCAATGGAAATAATTGTACAAGTTTATCTCATACTTTCGATATGATATCCAAGGGCCTAAATAATATTTATTTTATTCATTGTTATAGTTTTTATTTCTCCATGGCATCCTGATATTTTTCCTCTATATTACATTATTCATGTATATACGAAACATGATTTTACACAATATTTTGAACGATTTTTCACATTATTTGGTTTAAAATTTATTTTACTTTTGGTTTATTTAATAAGTATTTCATCGATTCTTTGCTTTATCAATTACTTTTATCGCTTTCTTTCTTCCGAAATCCGCGTTGTATTAGCTAATTTATAATATCTATTTTTTGAAGAGATTTTATCAAATAAATTTTTTTAAATCTTTTTATAGTCCTCCATCCTTCATAAACTTTTGATAAACTTGACCAACTTTTTCTCTTTTTTTGGCATATTTTTAGCCACTTTTTCAAGTAAGTAAATAAATATTCATCTTTTATTAATTATTCATCTCAATCTGCTGCTAAACGAGAAAGAATAAATCTTAATATTTTCATTTGTATTTATCGAACTCCATTCGATTAATCTTATATTTGTCCACATTAGGAATTCTATTTATTCCCATAAATTAATATTGTTCTACATGCCATTAAATATATGGATTAGTTTAAAAAATTTTCCCATCACTAAACACTAATTCTATTTATTACTGTATTTATCATCAGAAAATTATATTTTTTCTTCACTTTAAACTTTCTTATTTTATCCTCTTTCATGCTAAGTTTTTCCTTTTCCTTTTACACGAACTTTTGTATGTTTTTTTCTTCTTCTATTATTAAACCCTATGTTATTTATAGTTTTTTTTATCCGCCTTTTTCCACTAATATTAGTCATCCTTTTTATTGGTTTTTCTTCCTATTCTCTTGACTTTATCTATAAAAAAAAATGATTTATTTCTTTATTATATGCCGAATGAACTTATTACGTTTATTACAGTACTTTAGTTAGTAATAACGGAACCTAATATTGAAGTTGTAAATTACTTTACATATGTATATACTACTCTTATAAATATACTCACTACTATTTATCCTTTATCTCGCGATTAAAATATAACTTCACTTTTCATTATTTGTGACATTGTGTTTTAATTTTTCCTTATTTTTCTTTCCTTTGACTAATATTTATCATTTCGTACATATTATACTTATTATATATATATATAATCTACTTATTATATAATATCGTTTCTTCTTTCTCTTCTTCGGCATACTCTCCTTATACACCTCTTTTCCATATAATATTACCAAGCTTAATAATTTATCTTATTGAGTAATTTTTTTTTTTATTTCACATAATATATCTCCGCTCTTCGTGTTATTAATTTATCTCATTTTTATCTCTATACACTTGCTTTTTGCCTCTTTTGATTTTATAATTTTCCACATAGTAAACTACATATAATTACATTTATTTTTTATTAGATTTTTTATTTAGACCATAATGACATCTATCATATTAAATTTCATCCAATGAATTCGTCGCATTCTTTATTTTATTTTATCAAATAATGAATTATGTATAATTATTTATCAGTATTGTTTTCTTCTTTTTTCTTATGCTCGATGTTATACCTTAATTTCTTCCTACGTATTATCTTGTTTTTCTGAACTCCTATTATACTTCAATTTCTTTACAAATATTATTAATTTCAGTAAATACCTTGGCTTCGCCATTTACTTCTACATACTTTTTAATAATTTCTTTTATATTTTTTTCGTCTATCTGTCCATCATTTATTATTAAATCATCGGCTTACACATATATCCATCTTTATCCTTTTTCTATTCGACATAACTTGTTTTTATATTCCAGTTATGCCAGTACCACTTATTTCTTCTTTCCTCTTCCGACTTTTTAATATGAAGATGTTCTATATTCTATATTTGAATTCATATGATATTATTTCAAAAATGCACACACACACACACACACACACACATATATATATATATATATATATATATATATATATTATTTAAAAACAATTTTTACCCAAATAGCTTGAATATGTTTGACAAACTTTATACATTATTGAAGATATACACGATTAAATATGTGCTCATAAATTTTGAAATTATATTATATGTAATCATTCGACTAATGTTAAAGATTAAGTTAAAGTTTATATACTTAAATAGCATTATGAAGGCTTTGAGAGTATTTTTCTCAAATCAACTTTTTTTCAGTTACAGACGCGATTCCAAGGAAGTTGTAGTCCAATCGATAAGTAATTTTTTAAACTGAAACTACATATAAATGGATATCTAGAATTGACCTTTAAAATTATTTATGAAGATTATAAGAATTAAAATATAATATCGAATGGTATTTTATTTACCATTATATTTTACTATATTACCATACCAGTGGTTTGATTGAAAGAAATATTTATTTGTTTTTATGAGTAACATAAAAAATCTTATAAAAATTATTATTTTATCGTGCATCAATTAATTTATTAAAATTTTCTTTTCATCGTTTCTACTTGATTTATTAAATCGGAAAAACTTTGTTTATTATCTCTACGAGCTTTTTCCTAAACATTAACTTTATTGCTTCATCAAATTTTCTGTTCCTAAAAAATTATTTGTTAATTCCAATAATTCATGTCTAAATGACCTTTTTCATTTTCTATTGCTTTTTCATTTTTTCCGTAGATTTGTATTATTTCATGTATTCTTTGTCGTATTCCCGTCTATATTCTGTGCACTATAGAATTTTCTAGTGTTTTCTTTTGGTTCATTCTATTGTTTTCATTAGTTCATGTTCTCGCCAATATTTCCTCCGTCTCTTGCCATTTTATTGTCTTCTTTAGCAACACACTGACAACTTTTCTGTCTTCCATTTTTTTTCGATAACTTTCTTACCTAACTTGATCCTTTTTGCCTTAATAATTTTCATTTATTTTATTTATCTCCTTCTTTTTGCATTCGTCTCTTCGACTGTTTGTTCATTGTTCAGTCTCTTCTGTTTTCTCTCTCTTGTGAAACTCAACTCCTAGCGTTTTTACAGCTTTTTATTTATTTTAATCAAACCTGGAGTCATTTTTCTCCTACAATCTTGGAATACAAATGTTTATAATTACACTAATACAATTGCAATAATCGAAGGTGATATAATTTATAAAATGAAAGAAACACAAGTTCATGGAGATATTTTATTAATTTTCACGTCTCTTACAACGAAAAATGTAAATAAAATTTGATAATTACTTGGTTAAATTTTATTAAAATATACATATTTTTATTTACATTATATTGTGCTATTTTGATCATAGTAATAATGTATGAAATAAGCAAGAACATAAATAATATTTGAGACAAATAGAATTCAATAGTTAAATTATTACCGTACACAGACATATTATATTTATCTAAGTCAAATATATTTCAATTTTTCCATTTATATATTTCGATACTATTTAAACTTGAGAAAGCTTTTTCTAACGAAGCATTCTTCTACTGAGAGGAGTTTTGAGAAGCAAATGACGAATTTCCTTCATATGAATATAATTTGAATCTTTTGTATGTGTTTAATATGTGCTTTATTTTCAGTTTAAACTCAATATTAATGAACTTTAATTGTAATTTACAGTTCAATGTATACAATTTGTTGAGGTACCGTCTATCCAGCTCTCGTGGGCTCAGCTTTACCTGTTCCGACCTGGCCAATTGATAGAAGTTTTACCTTGTGTAACTGTATGCACTCCCTGATGTTAAGGAGTGGGGATATAATAGGATCGATGTTGGCGATAGGATTAATTGACGTTAAACACGTGTGTTTGCTTTTTCTATTTATTTATTTATAATTGCTCTCTACTGGCAATGTGTTTGACGATGCTTTGTGTGTGAGTGTGTGTATTAATGATAAATGGCTGTGACGCTTGAACGGAGATTCAATTGCATTCGAAAATCCGCCGGGCCGCCTAGCCCCGTTTACACTGAGTTGGATGTGACAAATGTCTTTGCGGTGCAAGGTTCAAGTGTGACTTGACCTTGGCTTCTCTTACGAACTGTTTGGTTGCTGCAGTCGCAGATTACTCTGTTGACCTTGGGCTGACTGGTGCTTAATTGCTTCAGCTGGAGGGAGTGCGGATTCTTTTTCTCTTTGTTGGTTGCCTTTGCCGGTCTTTATAGTTGAAAGTTGAACTGTACTCGAAGACGATGTTTTCCACACTGTTTCGACGGCGTGGTTCACTGTGTCCTCACAAGGTTCGCATCGCGACTTTACGCCAGCCCGTCGAAACTAATTGCTTGATTTTTCTTATTGGTCCCGCGATCGGCACTAATTATTATTGGTGTACCGAGTCCTTTGTCTCTCTTGCTTTAGATAACGATAGGGAGCCCTTTTCGCGAGAAAGCCGAGGAGTCGTCCGTTACTCGGCGCCGAAATGACGGTTGGTTTTGTTATACGTATTTTCCAAACACAATTTAATACAGTTTAATTATAATGGTAATTAATAAAATTAATTGACGATAGTCAAATATTTGCTATTAATTATGAATAACTGTATTAATTATAATGACGTGGAAAATTGAGAAATTTTTCAAAATGAATGGCTAATTCTAACGGTATTTACTTGCATATTAATATACCTTAAAATCGTTAAATTTTGACGATAAGCTAATAATTTTCTTTATATTTTTATGAAAGGAAAAGTTTCTTTATCGGCATAAAATATTGAATAATTTCGTGTTTGGTTGGTATAACTGGTTATTGGGAATCGGGAGGCGAAAACACATAGCCAACCACAAGAGAGAGTAACATCTGCAACAGAGTATGAAAAAAATTTACTATCGATCGGGCCGATCCCACATTAGTGTATGATCGATTCTATCTGCAATCCAGACTTAATTAATTCTCCTTAATTTTTTCTTGGAGAGAGCAGGTAAAATGTAGATTCCATTCTATTTGGAAATATCGATGCGAGCTGATCGTGAAGTAATTAAAAATTTCTCTAAAAAGTCTCTAACATATATTTCACAGTGAGTACATCTTCGTGATTTATAAATACAATAAGGACGTCTATTTATCTGCAATACTAAGAAGTTTATTTTTAGGCATTTTAAGTTTCATCCTCGATCGCGTAGTTTAATTGTCTGTACTAAATTGTATTCTATTATATTATTCATGACTGTAAATGTATTTAGTCTCTCTATAAATATATCACATTCATTGTGTTTCGTAATGTTAATCTTTATCATATCAGTTTGAAATTAGAAGGTAAGATGTTGTTAATACATTAATGATCGTGTGTTTATTAAAGAGCTGGGAGAGAATTGAAAAATTAGCAGCGATATATCGTGCAGCTAAAATAGTTATTGAAATAAATATTGAATTTGTAAATGAAGTTGAATTTTGCGGAGAGAATTCGCAAGTCCATTAAAAATTCGTGAGCAATGATTTATTAAAGAGGTATCGACTCGGACGTTTCCCAATAATATTTTCATAATTTTATAATCTAAATTGTTTCTCAAATCCTTAGCGGCTGCCTAATGCACACTCACACATCGATGGCGAATCACTTCATAATTTCGCGCACGAATATTATTGCATTCCCTATGCAGCTCTGACTTCTCCGTAATTATGCATTCTTAATTAAGTGCGCGCAGCGGAAAGATAAGCGTACAAATAATCTGCCATTTGAATATAATTTCATGGAATCAATCAAGTCGCGATACACGCATAAATTACCTGCTCCCCTAATTAAACCATTAAAAGTTCTCCGATCTGACTTTGGCAGATGCAGCCTCATTCCAACTATTTACACTCAGCAGCCTCAGCAGCAGACATTCAACTGCACTTAATATTGTCTCGCTTATCATATCGCTACTAAGTATTTGCATCCAATTAATACTGATATTAATTAAATCGCAGGCGATGCGTAAGAACTGAAATCCCATAGCAAACGGTGCCACGAGCAGGCCCTCACCCTCCCCAGCATCAGCTGCATTTCCGCCTAAATAATCGAGTCCACATCCGGATAAATAGCCCAGCTGCATAAGACCAAGATGAAAGTACCTCGCTCATTGCCCATATGGGCGAGGCATCGCGAGGAGTTGGCCACGCCATGTGCGTACACAGACTTGTGGCGATACGGAGGTGTTTCGGGGCTTGTTGGTGTATAGAATGTAATATATGAGGGCGAGGAGGGCAATGGTAAGGGATCAGACGTCAAGTAGGAGAGTTTAAGTATTGGGAGTAATGCGGCTTGCTCGGATGGGATGCGTGTGATTCCAGTGGGCGATGCCTCTCATCGGGAGAGGAGCGTCACGCTGTCCGATCTCCCGCGACATAAGGAAGAGACGCCTTAGGGGTGTAAGATCGGACGCGCATGCGGCGTATCCCGGACGCGTCGGTGGCGGCTCGACGTCGAGCGTCGCGACGACCTGGCGGCAGTGAGCCGTCGCGCATCCCTCGTGCCAGTCAGCACCGAGAGCCCGGCGCGCCTTGGTCCTTTCACCGTCGCGCTGTGCTAATATCCTAGATGGATGTCGCTGAATCGCGTCGTCCCGGCGCCAAGGCCGTCATGGCTGTCACGACTGTTCCTGCTGCTCGCCTGGGCCAACGCACTCGTCGAAGGTCAGTCGTTAGGATATGCCAATAAGGGATGAGGAGTGGGCCAACAGCGTACCTCGAGCGTGTCTGGTGCTTTATAGTGTCTGGCCAATTGGTTTGTCAATGTTGCGATAGACGGATAGATTTTGTCTGGCCAGGGTGTGTGATCAATGTCTCCTGGATTTGCATCCCAATGGGCGTTAAGGCCAAGGCTTGGTTTTCTAGTAGTGCATGTTTAATCGCGTAAGGCCAGCCTCTCCTAATGCAACCGGTTCATTAGGTATAGTCGCCATATAGCGAATGTCCACTAGTGTTTAACGGAATAGCGGGGGCGGGGGAGGGGGTGGAATTCCTTATTGTACAGGTAGTGGGGTAATTGAGGTGTTTAGTTGGCTTGCAGTTGCCGCTCCGAGGTATTGTAACAGAAAATTGCTTGGCTATAATTTGCTGGCGCTTCAATATTATTTCATGGCGTATTCGTCTTTACGTCTTGTATTTGTGAGGGTAGTAATGTCGTAATTAAAGTTTGGCCGTTAAAAAGTGAAAGGTAAAAGTATGTCCAGCCAAGAGGTTTGTTTATGGAGGTTTATGGAGGCATATTGTTCGCAACGTGACGCCAGCCAACGAGAAGTTCGGGCCACTTCAGTTTTTACGCTCAAGTTGAAGATAATAAACAATAGAGTACAGAGGCGCTTTAATATTGAACATGTAATTTAAGAATGAAGTTGCAGCTGTTAAAACGAAAATGAAAAATACGCTAATATTTAAAGGAACCGAGTAAATTTTTAATTCACCGAGCTAGGAATTTTATTTCCCCGAGCGATTCTAGCCAATCCGTACGATATACTTTTACAGGGCCACATAAAGAAAACATTAGGCATTCAAATTTTATATGTACATCACTTATCATACCTAATTCACGAGCAATGTTCAAGCACATTTATAAATATCACAACGAATACAAATGTTTATGACAGCAGTTGCGTTGGCCTGCAAGCGACGCTCATTCCATTATCATGAAAATCGTCATGAGAATTATCAGCCTAACTTTCACTCTCTCTCTCTCTCTCACGCTCAATAATATTATAATAACTATTATAATATATACGATCGTCACTGCATTCATCAGCATTATTATCAATTGCCGTAGGCGTCGTCCTCATCATCGCCATCATCCTCCTCGACCTTACGCATTATCATTACCGTTGACAATCTCACTTGAAATGTCATCACTCCCGCTCATTTACCAATGAGCCATCAAACAAATTCCCCTACGTACATTACACGAGAGAATGCTAATAATTAACCAATTTTACGCTTGCAGGGCAATGTATACATGAATTGCCTGCATTTACAAATGAAAAGCAGCCATACTCCTCGTGAAAATGGCTGGTGAAGCTCGCCATAATTGAATACGATTGACGATGTTGATTTTTCGTTACCGATCGCTGCCCCAAAGCAATTCGCCATCTCCATATATCCATTGGCTTACTCCACGTCTCTCGCTCCTCTCATGCAATTTCACGCTTTTCCAGAAAACCCTCGGCTCTCGGCGCCGCAGAGTCGGCTAAAGTGTCGTTACACAGCATGTCGGCGTCGTTCGAAAAAAGTAAACTGTCTCCTCGGCGCACACATACATTCGAAGGCGAGGGCTCACGTTACAACAAGCGACGCACTGCCGATACGCCGACCGCCACGTCGAATCTCCCGTAAATATACAATATCGATACATCTGCTTGGAATTTCGTCCTCGAGCCTCCCCGCGCGCCCACCTCCCGCCCTCCGTAAATTTAACTTTCCATTAATTAACAGGAATGAGGCCCCCCCTCCTAGCCACCAATCCCGGCAATAATAATTCACTTGGGCGTCGCAATGCACGGCCTTTAGCCTTACAAAGCCCCGAGCGCGTATCCCCTATTTATCCATCTGGCGGGGTGATAACTTGGGGGGGGGGGGGCGAGCCAAAGTCGATTAGGCTAAAATCACTGGCTACATAAATATTCCTTTAAAGCCTATCGCCTAATCAATGAGAGGCCAGCCATATCGCCTATCTCTTTACACACTTAAAAAACCAAATAGAGCACGCCCCCTCGTCATCGGCTCGATGACAGACAAATGCTCGACACGAGCCAGCTGCGCATCTCTGAATAGGACGAGAGCGAGGCGCCGACCGCTCGGGATGGCGAGTGGGGATTGCGGTGGGTCGGCATGTGACGGGATGGGATGGGATGGCGGTGGGTGGGATGGGATGGCGGGGGTGGGGGAGGAGAGCGAGCGGTGAACAACCATTTAATCATTGACATGGATTTCGGCTTTAAAGCGTCATTGTCGACGCATATCCACGCCCAAGCCCCAATATGCGCGAATGTTTCGGGCGGAATGAGGATGCCGCCGTGATTGACTCATCCGAATTGATGCGGACTATTGTTCGCCATGGGACATTGTGAGCTCCCAACGTGTGCTGAGCGTTCCATGCGCGAGGCCGGTGCTCCAAGTCATTAATATACAGC
Source organism: Ceratosolen corneri (assembly GCA_030522565.1). NCBI lineage: Eukaryota > Metazoa > Arthropoda > Insecta > Hymenoptera > Agaonidae > Ceratosolen > Ceratosolen corneri. The sequence continues at coordinate 70,840 of JAPYYT010000209.1, forward strand.
GTGGGACGCGCGTCCGCAGCCCTCTCCAACGAGATATCATACAAGAGCCCGTTCCAGAGCCTACCCCCCCACCCTCTGCCGCTCCCCCTCCGCCCCTCCATGCCCTTCGGCCAGCCTCGTGGTCCTTTGCGGGGAGCCACCGGCAAGTGTTGGGATTATCCTTAATTGAGCGCATTTTATTTCGCCGACTTGCAGCTCGATGTGCCAGACGAGCCATTGGAAACTCATCGGAATCCCTCAAGTTCGAGCCTCGTTGCTATTATGGAGTTTCATGTCGCGAAATACACGCGCGCTTGTCGATCGTTTTGTCTTGCGTGGACATACGTGGACATAAGGGATGGACACACCGCCAGTTCCCATATTTTTAGAGATGACAGTTTACCTTTATTTATCCCCCGCTTTGTAAGCGAGAAAAATTCTAATGAAATGACACGGACGGCGAATTGCGCTCCGGGTCGAGGCTGAAAATCTTTTATAAAAGTCGTTATGCATAATCTATGTGCATATTCAGTGTTAATTTACGAGGTCGTGTAATATTTATAGGTCATTGTGACTGTTATTTTCGATAGTGGCGCAGCAGTGATCAATTGTCTCCTTCAATGGCATTTGACAATTCGCCTTACTCCTTCCAGCGCGGCTATTTTCAGGCATTTTTCCCGCGTTTCCCGATCCCGCTAGGAAATGGCTCGCTAAATTTCGAATGCGCCTCGTTAATTATAAATATTTTATCTCCAGAGGATGCCTAGGAGCTCGCTCGAGACGAGGCTTCTTGCGGGCGTGTACCGACTACCCTGATAACCCGCGTGAATTCTCCTGCTCCATTTAGTCTTTGAACTCGAGAAACTCCCCAACTTGTGGGTGTGCGCATGTATCTTAACTTGCACGAATGATTAAAATGCACGGTAACTTGATATAATTGAGCATTGTCTTTTATGAGAGGACGTTATCATGTGCAATTGCACGAATTTTCTTTTTATTTGCTTGTTGCAAGTGTTTAGCCGCAGAAGAATTGTGGATTGCCATCGTTGCTCTCAATCATCGAGTCCGAAGATGTAAATTAATTCTTATAAGAATTGTAACTAAAGTATCGAGAGCTCGTCACGCTCAATTTCCTTGGCGTATGTTTTAACAACAAATTTATAATAATATTGAATTGATAGAAAAAGCCTGAGATTTTTTTCTTTAATCTCTGAAACTGCGCCGAGTGACATTTCCTTGAATGAAATTATCAATGAAACATAATGACAATCCCAGCCACTTGTCGAGCCTATTATATTACTAAACGTCGTGTATTTTAACGGCACAACCAACTTTTATAAAAACATCGTCGTATTTTGAGAAAAACTCTTGGTTATGAATTAGAAAGGGAAGAAGGAACAAAATGAGATGACAAGGCAAATTGTTCTTGACAATAAATGACAAACAATATATGACAATATGTGACAATCAATCCTATCTAAACGACTGAATTTGCCAATAGATATTTGTTCCAATAATTTTCCATCCTCACAACCACATCTCAATACCTACGTAATTAGCCTCTCTCGAATTACTAATCATTAAGCTGGCAACGTCACTTTTTTCTAAATCCACAAAAGTTTAATGTCACGGGAAAGACGGAAGGGGGGGGGGAGAAAGAACCATTTAGAAGCTTTATTACGATAAATTTTACTTTAATCTGAAATGTTATTAAGCGCAATCAGCACACAACTCTATATATATATATATATGTTGTACGTGTGCAGTTACTATGCATCATGTATATAGAGACTTATGAGCAATATGGTTAACTCGTACAGCAAACTGGCTTTGTTTTCCCTTAATTACGACTGACTGTGGGGAAGTATGTTATACAAGTTTTTACGTTTACGGAAAATTTCAAAAATAAATATCAACGTTTTCTTCGTCTTCTTCCTCTTCCTCTTCCTCTTCTTCTTCTTCTTCTTCTTCTTTTTTTTCCCGCTCATTGGTGTACTTTTTTTTTAACCTCTAATCAAACCTCGCGGATATCTCATTATTAGCCACTTAATTATATTTATGAAAATCACGTCTATGAATGTGACATAATTGGCCTCTGACGATTTCCAAGCCAACGGGGATGATTGTTTTCCCAATAATGGCACCAACGTAACACGCTCCTTAAAGATAATTCGGGACAATAATTTGTCGGTAGGATCAAACATTATTATTACGGGAGGACAAATTAAATGCCAAAGTGAAGGTCTTTTTAAGAGGAAAGCTGCAGCATTTTATATAAAATGCTTGAAAAAGTGTAATTTCAAAGTAGAAGTAAGTATAATTTTGTTGAACGTTTCAAGTGAAGTATTAATTAAACATATTACGTCGTTCGCTTCGTTACATTGTTTTTGTTTTTTTTTCTTTTGCTTTTTCTTTTCTCTTTCTATTGTTTTCATTTATTTCGGCCCAACGTTGTTACACAATTTTCACAACAATAATAATAATAACAATAATAACAACAATAATAATAATAACAATAATAATAATAAAGATATTGGAAGTGGAACATGTCTTTTAGTTTAATAATGAGATTACAAGTTTTGGGTAGTAATTTGCCAAGTTATGATAACTTGGCTAGTGAAAGAAAATCAAGTTTTAGATAAAAAGAGTATTAAACAATGAAGAATCTATATAATAACGAAAGGCTGGTTATCGATATTTCAATATTTACTGTGAGGCCATGTTGAAACGAGTTTTCAAAGGTATTTTAAATAATCTAAAAGTTAATAAAGTTTTAAGCTCGTGTGTGTGCGTTTAAAAGAATTATATATATTTTATTAAATGCGTGCATTTGCTTTTCACTTTATCGGCACGATTGATCGGCCTCCTCTTAAATAATAATCTAAAAACCCTGTTTACGAAAGGGTTAGCGTGAAACTTGCAGCCAAGTAATTATAGTTTAGTAAAAGTTGCGTTTTTGTAGAAAACCATATAGCCAAGGTTTTACATTATAACTGATAAATTCTGTAATGCTCGCAAAGTTTCGGAAAATCAATACGAAGTTTCCTTTAATCAAACTAAAAAATTTACAAGAACGTCCTAGTATTTTTCCCTAATTTATGTAATACGCTAATGCCAATTAGCGACTATTTATAAAATAATGTTATCCGAGTTGAAAGTTATTGTATTTTAACTGTTATGCATGACGTTTCATCCGGCTGACAATTGACATTAATAGTTAAGATAATATAGATCAATTTCAATAAAATTTCTATCCTCCGATATTTAATAATTGGTTAAGAATTTTGAGGAAATTATTTCATCCTAAAGTTTCTTACATCAGCTATCAATTTCAATTTTTTAATTCAATTAATTCTTCAATTACAGCCCATTAATTGAATTCACTTGGGTTAACAAATTTTTAAGTCAAACCATATTACGTATTTATATGTTTTACCGTAGTTTTCAATTCAAATTTCAAATTATTCGCTCTTTTTTCATGCTTAAATTACATGGGCTCGTCGTCCCCCAAAACTTCAATTATGCCAAAGAATCCACTCGCTCACTTGTATTCTCGCAATTCTAAGAAAAAGTCTACTCAAACTTTGTATTTTTCATTCTTACCTAATCGCACGAGATAAATAAACTCGAATCTCCTCCGAGATGTATGCTCCATCTACATAACATCTCTCTCTCAAGCAAACTAATTATCTTTATCCACACACACACACACACACACACACACAGATATATACACATATATATATAAGCTTGATAAGCTTTTTAATGAAAACTTATTGTATTTCGAAATCGATTTCTTTCGCAAGTTTAACTTGGGTCTTACATTCTTGTTTGAAGGGAGAAAGAATTAAACTGTACGAATACTTAGATTAATGGTGCAACTTAAAGTAGCGCTTTTTCCCCTAATTTCCAACTTTATTGAGGAAAGTGTAACTCTATATAAGACGATCCACACATCGAATTTTTGTCCAAGTTAATTTATGGCATTGGGATTAAGGGAGTGAAACAGAGAGGAAGAGCCTGGAAATGGCAATTCTGCACTGCGGGCGACCATTGCAGCCGCAGACCTGCAGCTCTCCGCCGAGTTCACTCTCTCTCTGTTTCTTCCTCGCTTTGTCTCGAGGCGTTTTTCCCTCTCAGGCCCCACGCCACTTCTTACCCTTCCCCTACTTTCCTACTTCGTCGTCTCTCCACTTCCCGACGCTTAAAAGGCCGGCGACTCTCGTTTAGTCGCCGATAAAATATCACCGGAGAGAAGAAACGCTGAAACCCCCCGAGCCTGACAAAACACGGGTAATAAAACTCTCAGGATTCTTTGATGTGCCGTAGGACAAACGCTTATTCTTTTGCCCCAATATCCTTACTTATTTTATTTTATGCGAATTGCCAATACTGACAATTTTTATTTATTTAGGCTGGGTAAACAACTGACGTAGCACCTCTTCTTACGCGAATCCAATGCCAGTTAATAATCAATCGTAGCATAACTGTATAAATAATTTGAACTCGAGGATTCATATTACATTACTGTTCCTAATAAGCGCGCGCACACACACACCCACGACATACACGACACGTCTTTATAATTTAGCTATTCATATATATATATATATATATATATATGTATGTAAGACTTTAGAACTGAATTGTGTTTTGGATTATGATTTTTTAATATATTAGAACAAGGTTTTCCTAATTTTTTCATCAATCATCATTTTATACGCTATGCAAAATTAGCCATTTAAAAATTGAATATGTTTTGATCATTCGAATAATTTTTACAAAGTTTTTATTATAATCTACTTTTTATTTTGTCGTATGCGTAACAATTTATTAATATATAACAATGATTTAAATCTTATGGTAGCAATTTATTGATGTGAATAAAAGTGCATTGTACAGTCAATAGTTAGTATAAATTGAAATGATTGTTTGCATAGAAAGGATTTATCCTATTCCTATAATTGTACAAGAATTTGCATCCAACTGATTTTAATTAGTTGATGATAGCATCATGATTTTTAATAAATAAACTTAAATCACTTTCAGCAGATATAATAAAATCTACAAATTCTAATGAATAGAATTATTGGTATCTGTTTGTCTGTTAATTTTTTTTGGACATCAAATGGATTAGAAAATAAGACAAAAACAGATTATGATTCAGCCTGATTTACTTAATTCGTTAGGTATAATTTTCAGTTATCATTATAAGCTGTAATTTTTTCAGATATTGAGATCACATGTATACGATACACATACACACACACACACACACACACACATATATATATATGTAATGTATCATTCTATGATGTATAAATGAGTATTAATTAAGATGAGGCAAACTTTTAGAGAAAAATGTAAAATAATTATTTTATATCAGGAAATTTTGATTTCATTTTATTTTTATCTACCATATATCATGTGCACATGTAATATATTTTTAAAGCATGCTATTGCAATGAAATATTATTCATCTTTATAAAATTCATCCCATAAAGTTTGATTGAAATATTAAAATTTTAACAAGTTAATTTGAAAAACGTCCATACACATATTGTTAAGAAGATAATGCAAATTAGCTTTTATAAAATTACAACGCCAAAAAAATTTACAGTCTGTATTATGACGTGCCTTTTGTGTAAAATAGCAACATAGCAATCCATATATATATATATGTATATATACGTGTGTATAAAAAGTGATTGAAAAATATATATCTATTTACATGTTTATAATAACGGGTATTAAAGTATAAGACTTTGTGCCATTAATATTTGAAAAGCAGTAAATATTGACAAGTTTCTAAAGACTTTATTACATGCATTTTCCTACATTAATTTTCAGCGTAGCTGCTGTTATTTCAAAAATATTTATAAAATTTCCATTCGCACGACTATTCAATACATTAGACTACATTCAGCTTCATATACATATACATATATATATATATATATATATATATATATATATATATAGAATATTTAGAGTTTAAATACTACTCTATGTAGAGTGCCAGAATTATATGTCTGTGCATCACTTGCTGTCTTATGATTAATATCATTGTTCCGTTCTCTTGTCGAAACGATGATTCTGAACAAGTAGTTTGTCTCTGTACAATAGGTTACTCCGACTTGCTCAAAGTAAATTTAAACTGTGATATATTTAAAATATGGGAATTACGAGCTATGAATACATTGAGGCGCTTAAGAGCGCCGAGGCTATTTAAAGCTTGACATTAACGTTCTTATAATTTTCTACCATTACACTGAATTTTGTGCGCCAAAATTATTCGAAGAAAGTACCTTCTAAGGTATATATAGTTGTATGAAAATTTTCGTGTAATTTCCTGATAAATCGCAAGCTTTTTAAAATTATCAGTTTGTCTTTATTAATTATAATTCAGAAACAGTGTTTTACATTGCAAGTTACGTGAATTTAACAGCAAATTATTATAATGTATTATCAAAGGATTTATTTTAATATTGAATAATCCCATTGAATTTGCGGACAACAAATATTATAAATTACGTGCATTCGAGAGACTTTAGTAGAAATTATTTATTTGAAATCACTTTTTGACTTTAACGACATTATTCCTAAATGATTTCAATATCTCATATTTAATTGGCACTGAAAATATATTACTATTTGTCACTTTGCGACCTCGAAAAGACCGATTTTCAATAGATAAATTCAATATAATAATAAAAGCTTCATTTCCGTCCGCTGCTCGTATTCTTTCAGAAAATAAATATTTTCCCGTGAAATCATTTTAAAAATGTCTGAAACTGCGTGCAATAAACTTATCTCATTAATGTTCAAAGTAGAAATAAGATAATTGATAAATGCATTTTTGATGAAAAGGAGAAGGGCCAAAATACTTAATAATAAGAAAATATTTACCATCGCTCTTATATTAATAGCATAAAGATTATACTTACATACCTCTTACCTCATAAATGTAGATAAATATATTTAAAAATATCCTTTTCATGTGACTAGCCTTGAGCCAATGTAATTCATTTATTACAAGAATGGAATTCTGTATCCCTCGACTATTATTTATTTCGCAATTTAAGTGCATCGTTGAAAAACATTTACATTAAATAATGACGAAGTGGCCACTAATAATAATATTATACACTGCAAATATTTTGATAAATTTATATATATATATGAGTAGGAATCGTAATCATTCAAACTAAATAAAAGTAAATCAGGTTAACTATGCAAAAATATTTTTCTGAAAAACAAGTATTTTGTGCTTTTACACAATTTCATCAAATAATCTGTCTAACGAGATAAAATTACAGAATTAAGAGACAAATAATATAAATATATATATATATATATGGTAGAATTCTCAATTCTCTTTGTGTATATTAACTGAAAATAAATAAATTAAAATGTTGGAATTTGATATTTGGTTAGAGATAAGAACGAGCATCTTTTACTTTTATAAGCATTTATCTCCTAAATTTAAATTTATATTATATATATAATATCATAATCAAATGAAATATTTATGCAATTCATTTATTACATTGGTTCTCTTGTTTTCATTTTTTTTCAGTAGCTTAGATAATTTCTTTAATTATTTAAAAAAAAAAAAAAACATCTTACTCTAATGAGATGCCATTATAATTACATTAGTATTATTAAAAGATAAGTGTTGCTATTCCATAATAAGCTACATCCTATACTATAACTAAACTATTAATAGAGAAATTATATTTTATTAGACATACGCATAAATGATACGTAATGATGGATTATTTAAGAATTTACTGCCATTTGTGACGTGATATTTATAAGATTGGCCATATTGTCGGAAACTATGTCTAGTAGTAATAATATTATAAGATTGTCAAAGTACTTGGTGGAGAAGTAACAAATGGTAAAATATTTGAAATTGTTGATAGAAATATTAATAATCCACGAAGAAAGAAAACAAAAAAATAACATTAATTTTGGCACGCTCGAAAGGAATATAACCCATCTCCTACTTACTTACAAAACTTTTTATTTATGTTTCGATTATGTACACACGCGCGCGCGCCCAACGCACTCGGCACATATTATTCATAAGCATATATTTTTGTAAAAAAAGGAGAATCGATCGAAGCTTAGGCGATATCTTCCCTCGTCGTAAAAAGGCAGCCAACAGACAGGCGCTGTATAACATGACAGGAGAATCGCATTTTTCTGATTGGTTATTCCATTATTCTTGGGCCGGCGTGGGGCGGCGAAACGTTGGCGTGAAAAAGTCTGTGGGAAAAAGCGCTGGCTATAGCTGAGAAATCTAGCTGGAGGTGAGAGAATTGGCGGAATAAAGGAGGGAGAGTTGGAGGGGGAGGGTAGTGCACAAGCATTAAGAGCCGAATGATTTAGAGCGGACAAGGGGATCCACGGAGTTGCGCTGCGGTCGTGCAATTCTGCCAGCCTGTGGCCGCGAAATCTTCCTCTTAGCTCGCGTCTCTTTACTCCCACGATTCCCCCCCCTCCGCCCCCCCGGAGCTGCGCCCCATCCTCGCCACGACGGCAACTCCGCTCCATCGTCAGCTCACCACTGAAACATGGCATTAACCCTCCCCTCGCAGCCAGATTGCGCTAATTAATGTTAATTACACTCGGAATAATAAATAGCAGTAGTGCCTTGATAGGGGTCGAGCGGGGGCTGGGGAGGGGGTGGGGCCACGGTACAACGGGAGCACGTGCAGCGTGAAGAGCGAGCTGCAACGGCCTCGTCTTATGTGTGTGTGTGTGCGAGTCTGGGGCATAAATCGGCAGGAAGCTCGAATCGCCTAAATTATTCATTGATTCGGCTGGCAATCAGGCTTGCAAAATGTGTGTAGGCCGGGGCGATTGGTAGGGCAATTTGGTCGAAACATATCATTCGCTACATCGATATAATGCCCCCCGCGTCTCCCGCCACTGCGTTCGCGCGTGCGTGCGTGCGTGGCTTGCGCAAGCACGTGCGTTGGAATTCTCATTCGCATTTGATAATAATGGGAATGCTTATTCCATGTCTTATTAAAGTAAGACAGCGTGCATTTAAAAACGAGACAAATACGCAAACTGCACTAAAAACATTAAATATTTAAGAGAGTAATGGCAGTGAAAATGTTATATACGGGAGATAAATATTACGTTCATGCGCATTTCTTTCTATGCAGTGGCATGGTTAGCCTTTCATGACTAATTCATGACTTTTCATTCGTGGATTCTTTATTTGACATGGATACACTTTTTGCTCTCATTTCGCAAGCATGATGTCGCTACTTCCCCTCCCTAAAATCATACTTATAGCATGTAAAGTACATGTTTCTTAAATATAAGAACTTGGCATGAAATTTCAATATTTTTACAATTTTGAAACAGATCATTAGAGCATAGATTTCAGTCGAAAAACTCGACATAAACGTAATGTTAAAGGTCCTTAAGCTTCATTTATTTATTCATTTAAATCGAGAGAGTCAATAATTACATGCACTCCGGCTGCTCTATGCTTACATTTACCATAGGTATAATCGGCCAAAAGACACTGCCACTTTTTTACGATTAATTATTCACTTTTGCGTTACAAGCTTCATGATCAGCGGTGCATAGCTCGAATGCTAATTAGAGAAGTCAGAGTGGCCGTTTACCGTTCAATCGCTTGATTGTCGCACACTCCTTGACCTCATTACTATAAAAAGCCACGACATACCAAAGATATAATTTACACCTACTCAGGTTGCACCTAAATTTTCAAAAGATCTTATCGCTCGTACGCGTAGGCTGGTTGGGCGATCTGAGAAAGCAACGAGACGTATTGCTTGAAAAAATTCCTCGTATCAAAGTATCGAGCACATTCTGTAAATTCGCGTAGCTCTGCAAAGACGCGAATCGTTCGCCCAAGAAGTTTCATGAATTTCTATGGAGCGTCTCCTTAACTTCCCTTATATCGGATTTGCCAATAGTAAACGAGGCTTTGCACACCGTGGAAGGGGGGGGGGCGAATCGCTCGGAAATGCGTCTCTACGACAATCCAGCAAACATCTCTCACCTAACGTCGATGTATCTCTCTCACTTGTAGCCCCGAATCCCAACTTTTCCCATACCTCCCACACATATCCAACTGTCTATCCAGCTTCCTTACCCAATTCCACGCTTTTCTGATCCTTGGGGCTTCATTCTGAAATCCGGCATGCAGCCGGTGACCTTTATGGCCAACGCATCATGCACAGATCTGAATTTCCAATGCATACATGTGCAAGCACCGCTACTTGATTCATTGTGTGGTTGTCACAATTATTTACGGAGCGTATTTTCCAGCGACAAGGAATGCACGTAAATCCAACGTAACTGAACTCTGTGTCGCTATCAATCCACGAAATATTTCCCTGCACGTCGCGAAATGAGGCGAATCTGTTTTCCCCAAATACCTTACGACTCGCAAAATCTTGACTTTATTAAAAATGGCAATGCTAAGAGCGGGGGAATAAATTCAATGTTAATGCGAAGCACCGGAGAAATTCGATTCGCTCGATTGTTTCATCAAGATGTGCGATACATGCGTTTGTTATTATTATATACTAACACGTTTCTTCGTTTGCGGGTTAAATGGAACAAATCGTCACATATATTTGCAGCGAATGAATTTATTAGATTTCTCTCTCACTCTCTCTCTAGGAATACATTATCTTGGCATTCCGGAGCCGAATAGGCGACGAATTTGGAAAAGTTTTTATGAATAATCCATCGTGACATGGCTTCTGGATCGTTATATTTCTATCGCTGAAGGTCCCAATATAAATAAACCAATAGGCATTAATGATTTTCGGTCAAACATTAAGCGTTGGCAATTAAAGGGCACATGATTAATAATTTCACGTAATTGATAATTTCATATTTTTAATGGCTCCCGGCTTAGCACTCGAAGAGGAGCTGCCAGTATTTGCCCTTCTAGCACTCATTAAAATGCCAATGGCATTGAACGAAGGTAATTTTGAAAAATTCCATCTCATCATTTACGCGCGCATGTCGTAATAACTGGTTTGTCTCGCGAAATATTTATTTGATCGTACGTGCCGGATTGAAAATCAAGCAACGGCGATCGATATTTAATTTAAAATATCACTTGCGCGAAACAAGGGGAGCAAGAGTCGGGGTATACACACCGCAGATATGACACAGAATGAAAAGCATGACTTTTTACTAATAAAAATTTTGCAGCGGAAAGGCTGCGCGCAGTAATTAGTGCTGAGCGTGAGCAATAGGCGACGGCAGAGGCCCTAAGAGTAAAGAGAGCAGTTAAATGGCGGTTACAACGACAAGGAGCAAACAGAGGGAAATAAAAAGAATGGCGTAGAAGCGTGTAAAACAAAACAAGGATGGAAATTGAGCGAAATGCAGAAAGGCACTGGCATTAATCCAAAATAGGTAAAAGCTACTTGGAAAGGAGTGCCGTGGGACTTGGCCGGGGCAACGGGGGGGAAGAAGGTGGGGAGGAAGGGTGGTGGCGACGGCGGTTTGGAGGAGTTCGGGCGGTTTGGTGGCGTTCGGATGGAGGGCGGCACGGAGGCCGGAGGAAAAATTCAAGCAGACGAGGTAATGCGGCCGCGATAAAACTAAAGCGGCTAACACGAGGGTTGGGATAAAAGGGAAGGCTCGACAGTGGCAGCTTGGCACTGTCGCTAAATTGCTGGAATATTTTGCATTGCAGTGATACATGCCGAGCGAGCGTCCGGCCATGTCCGACCGCACTCCGATACAACCTACGGCCACGAGCTCCGGCTCCTCCCTCCTTGTCCTGGAGAGAGGAACGACTAGGTGGTGGTGGCGGCGGGAGGGGGTAATTACCATGCGAACGAGTACCGCGAGTAGTGCTAAAGTAATAACGACTGCCTGGCTTTTTCGCCTTAGAATGGAAAAGTGTCAGATAAATTTGTATATAAATTGAGGAGTTTAATGTGTCGGCCTCGCTCGTTTTTCTTTTGAAGCACTAACCTCCCCATCGGCATATCCACTTTTAATGCAAATCGGCCCTTTAGTCGCTCTCCAGCGCATTAAGCGCTCGACTTGAAAGGGAATAATTCGCCTCATTATATGGCGCACAGGTCAGTTGAGATTTGAGTAACGAGTGCGCTCAGCATTAAAGAAGTGCCACATCACGTGCTCGAGTGTGCGCCCTTGATGTCCGTGATATCTGTAAATATCATAAATGCGATTGCGTATGAGGCTATGGGGGGAGAGTGCGAATGAATGAAGCCGATGGAAATGGCAAATAATAGCAGTTTGTTGGAAGGTACCGAAAAGTTCCAAGCAAAAATTTAGCCTCGCCATTCGCTTGGTAAAGTCTCTCGGCTAATTGTACTCCTCATCATCGTTAAACTCGCCGTTTCACAAGATTTTTATCAGCTAGTCGAATGAGCGTGCATTAGAGTGGCGGAATTTTATTCCCAAATAATCGCGTATAATGGCCCGATCTCACGTACGAGCGAATAAATTAATTTACATGCAGTCCAATTAAACCGAGATAATTAGGAGGGAATTCTTGGGGGGTTGGAGGGCAAAGGGGAGGGCAAAGAGGAGGCTGTCGGGGCTGATGTTGGATGGGCGTCGAGCGTTAATCCGAAATCGTAAATCGTCGACGGATTAATGAAAAGATCGTGGCAGACGGCGAGCACGTTGTCGCTGACCAGATAAGATCTCACTCGAGTTGGCGCAAACGGAGGTTGCAGGGCACGATGTGTCGCCTTGATTATACGATGCACGAGGGACAGTTCAGCCTCCTCTCTCTCTCTCTCTCGCCCCACTCTCCTGCTCACTTTATTCGTCTGGCACGCTTGGTGGGCCGGGAGGGGTGGGGGGAGCCGGTAATCCTATTTGCCGAGATTCCCCTCCTGGCGGTACGAGCGCGCCTCTTACCACTCAAGTTTTTCAGCGCCCCGTGGCATTCGCACTCGCGCCTGTTGTCGCATGCATTTGGACAATTACTCGATTTGTCTCGAGGGTTATCCTTCGCAATCTCCGAGTTCCCATTGAACTCTCAAGGAGTGTTATTAGTTGGTCGTATGCCGAGGTTGGCTCGGCATCGATCCTCTCGGTGTAAGCAGCTTATTCAGCGAGGGGGCAGCTCGCGATCCTCCTTACTCGCGATCCTCCACGTACGTGCGTGTGACTCACACTTGGGGGCCTGGCTTGGTGGTCGTCGTCGTGTGGGAGCCATCAACTAATGAGCCCGGCAAGGCATTACGATGTTGCCACTGATTAGGCAAGTGCTTATCCCATGTGTTGCTCTCTAATTCTTAATGTTTTCGAGAATGGCCTTGGTCGGGTTGCGGCCACCTGCGCGAATCAATGTTTTCGAGCGACTGCACACATGATATTTAAATAATTTTTAATTAACGACTTTGCTCTGGTAGGTTAGTTACGTGGGCAGTTCCATTATCTTTTTTTTTTTTTTCTTTTTTCGAACAGAGTGCAATGTAGTAGAAGACTTGTTACGAGGTTCGCACGATCTTGGTGATAAAAGCTGAATGTGAAGCGATACAGCCCAACAAATCCAATAGCTTCCATATAAATTGAATATAAAATAATTTCATTTGTATTAGATATGGGTTGATGATTAAAGTGATTTCATGAGTATGGTAGTGGGGCTGCCAGGCGCGAGCAAAGCGAAATATCGTCACCGCCTCGACATCCCTCTCGATGTCTCATAAAATGCCGTCAATGCATCGGCATTCGAAGGTATTATTGTTGTTGGGCAATTATCGGTATAGATGGCGAGCGAGAATAAGGAATAAAAGGGATGTCAATAGAGTGAAGGAAGGCATCGTTTACCAAGCAGTGGCTCAAAGCGGCCAAAGCAGAATAATGTTGTATGTATGAGGACATTGAGCCGGAGATATAGAAGGATCTAGCGAAAGAGCGATTTACGTCTTGCTCGCGGCTATTCTCCCTACATACAACCATACCAGAAAATGGCAGTATACTCTCCTCTGTTTAAATACAAATCCACCCTGCGCATTTACATGCAAAATTTATCAACATATATATATGCGCATGTGCATTTACAAATTCGTGTATATACGTGTGCGCGGGCCTCAAGGCTATTTAGTCATGCGTTATGGGAGCTCAATAGGATCCCGTTCGCGTTTAAGGGAAATTTCTCCGCTGGTCGAGCTGACCCGCAGCCGTGAATTGGCAAGTAGAATAAAGCAGCTCGCATCCGCCCAGTAGGACAAAGAATTTCATTCCATTTTTTACCTGACAATTTACCAATGTCAATTGCTCTAATGTACTTTGTATGATGTGTTAATATTAATCTCATCAAGGTACGAATTACGCCACGGCAATTACCATTATTAGAATGCTCTGTTGATTCACGCAAAGTAATTGAATTCTTTGATATTATTGAAAAGTCCGAGGTTATTAAGCGCAGATAATATTGTTACGGGAATAATGCATACGTTAAACAGTGGGCAGGATGTACAGATAAATATTTCACGATAACAACCTTCCGGTGCAAAAATCTATGCATTACATTTCACTAAATAATACTATTGCAACAAGTACATAATTTAAAATTAAACATTTATAAGATGTAGTCGAGTACTCATTACATTGTTCATAATTATCTCGTTCAGATTATTTAAATACCGTTAACTATGGGGATGCAAATTAATAATACATACATACATGTTTAACTGTCGGATATTGTAAAATGATTTTATAAACTAAGCATGGAGGTAAGCGCCGTAGAGCATCGTGATATTCAAATTCTTATGTGAAAATAGAGCTTGAAGCTTTTTTCATTTTTTCTTCAACACGCACGTATATCATTTCAATAATTTTCTCCCTCCTTTGCCATTGAATTTACACGAGTGCTCGCGGTATCGTGCCATCCTACTCTTTGAAAACTCACGGATGATAATGTTAATGGTGCACACCGTAAAAGCCATTTATAAAATTCATTCGACAATGATGCTCCTGCATTTTATGTTTTTATCCATTTTAATAATTACGGGCTCTAGCTGCGAATGTATGGGTACGTGACGCACGAGCGAAAGCCCAGTGGATTCGCCTAGAAATTTTTAAGGCTTGATGCCTTTTCTAGAACAGCTGGCTTCCGCCTCAGTTTGCCCTGCTGAACAACATCTCGGGATTTAACGACTGCCTTCCCACCAACTTAACTAGGCCTGCATACATACGTAAACACTTTTTACATTACTCCGTGTCTGGATGGCGATTTAACCTTTTGGCTTATTTCGAGCTCCCCCCGGCTCTCATGTACAACAAACACTTTGCGAATCGATTTTTATTTCAAGCTCTCTATGAATTTATGGGGCAAACAGACGAATCGCCCCTCTGCTCCCACTATATTTTCATTCCCCTGTCTATTTGCCCGGCTTATAATCTATACAATTACATTACACAAATACTTTGTCCCCCTTACGTCCTTTTACGTAAACAAAGTTACACACAAGTGCATTCAACGATCTGTTCAGGCGACCAAACGATCACTACGCCAATGAGGCTCGCTACGCCCACCAACATTTACAAATTTTTCATCTAATAACTGTAATCACGGGTATTTAAATGTCTCATATTATTGCTCTCGATTTGGCAAGTGTGTATTTGCATTTGGGTCGAATGTTGGAAAATCTATCCATCTTGTATACGCATATTCATTATTAAAGAGAAGTAATGGTCCTGGAATTATTGTTTTCAAGTAACATTTGAATCGAGTTACTTAGGTATATTTATCTTAAAAACTGAAAATTTAACGAAGAAAATTATACATTAATGTGTAGTTGAAATAAAAAATTCAATAAATAAAAATTGATGTTCAATTGTACGGCAGATAATATAAAATTTTTCTATGCAGCCCGACCATTGATTATAAAACTAAACAATACACGAATATTAAGCTTAGATTGCAAATGATTTAATGATTTTTAATCAGCAACATTACTCATTGCAAGAGAAGTCGTATCAGATGGATTATTCAAGCACGGTGAACAAATTTTATTTTCCCGACCGCAAAAGTAAAACGAAGATCCACCAAATGGAGGCGAAAATGCGCTTGTAAACTTCACGATGTGATAAAAAAAAAATATCTATCATTATTGATAACCGGCTAATACATGGTGTAGAAATTGTCATATCGTGAAAAGATACAAGAAATCAATTTACCCGCAGGTGACGGAAATATATTCTGTGCCCGCGAGCGCTTCGATGCGAAATCAGGCGGGAATGTGAATTTGCAACGGGGCAAAAGAGTCGAGGCGAATGAAAAAAAAAAAAACGGGAAAAAAATTATTCATTTTGCTTGATTGTCATTTTACGGGCGAGAATATCGCGCGATTTCGTTCGGCTGGCGAGCGCGAGCAACGAGCATTCGCTAAAACAGATTTGTATACGCCCGAGAGAAACAAGTGGCGGGAGCGAGAGTGCAATCTTCCGGCGATGTCGCATTTTCCAACTGGACGAATTTCCCGACTTGGGCTCATAGTGCGTCCATTGTTTCCCCCCTCCCCACCCGTCCACTTCCCCGTCCCTCGTCACTCCCGCAAATCCGTGTTTCCCACACCGCCGCCCAACTGCTAAGGACGGTCCATACAACTATTGCTTTCCAATAGATCGATCCATTGCATTAGGAATTTTATCTCGAGACACGAATTTCTGTCTCACTGTGCGGCTTAAATATAAAACAGACACACATTTTCAAAAACAAAAAAAAAACAAGGAATTTTTTAACAATTTTTTATTTGTATTTGAGCATTTATTTCCATCGTGTACTTTGCATAATATTTAAATGGAAATGTAAATTAGAAAAGGAAGAAAGTTTAAATATGATAATTAGGCTGGTGTTATTTTGTCTTCAAATTCTTTTAATTTTGAAGTTCAATTTATGTGAATTTATTTTAAAAAATTACTTGCTGGAAATAATATTAATTTTTTCTGCCCTACGAATTTCCTTAATTAGCAATTAAAAATTCAACGTATAACTTATGGTTTTCCAATTGTTTGCGCGAATATGTCGATCAAATGAATTTCGTCTATCCGTTGACATTAATCGAAGAAAAAAATATAGCAAAAATATATATATGTATGTATATATATGTATGTATATGTATGTGGTCATTGAGATTTCGTGTTTAATTGACTACGACAGCCGATAATAAATTATCCGTACCGATAAATAAGCCCTCCACAAATCTCAGGGAATTTATTTTGCCTTACGTGCTCTTTATGTGATCTCGGCTACATTCTGGACGGGATGAATACGTCGAAAGCAAGTGCCGCTCGATACATTGGGATTATTTTTTTCAGCCAAGTCGCCAGAGGCTTACACGCCTGGAAAATATTGTACAATAGGAACGAGTCGGTAAAGGCTAGTAGAACTAATCTGGAAAAATGAATGAGCGAGTGGAGGAAGCAGGGAAGGGACAGAGCATCGCTTTAAAGTGTGAAAGTAGGAGGAGAGAGAGAGAAGCCAACAAACTCGGCAGTGCAAAGTTAGAGGCCACTGAAAGATCGCTGTGCTTGCGTCGAGCTTCCGTTGTTGATCCATAGACCACGATCGACTACAATCTACTCTCATTGATCAGTTCCTATGCTTTGGAAAATATTTTAATCTAATGTAACTGCTAGTAATTTTTTATAACCGAGGAAAGATATTGCGACTGGGAAATATGATGAATGTGTGGAAACCATAATTCGTCGCTAACTTTCTATTGAAATACGCGTTTGCTCAAAGTATAACAATAAATCATCAACTTCTTACCAACCGGGCAACAAATTATGTTTTGCTTCATTGTATAATTCTTTAATTTTCTTGTGATAAAAATCCATTATTTTAGAGGATTGTCATTTGATATGGAAATTTCTAAATTATAATTATACTCTAGAGCTCATCGATTAGTCTCACATTACTTAAGATACTAATGTTCTTATTGCTAAATTTAAAAGAAAAAAAAAATATATCGCCAATATGTTAAATAGTCATGCAATTTAAAAACAATAAAACACTAAATAAGTAAAGTAAAAAATATTACAAATTTGGATGTTGGATATGTTTATTACGATATCCAAGTTTGTTCGTAGTGCCAACGCATTTTTCGTACAAATGATTTTGCATTTGTAAAGTAGAGTGAAAATAAAAAGCTTCCTTCGTACAGAACGGAAAAGATAAAAAGGTGAAACCCTACGCTTTTCAATTCATATACAATATTAGATAATGATTTGAATAATTTATTACAGCTTATACAAGTGCTAACCGAAGGTATATTTTGAAAGATTTTATAAAATAACTCGCCTCCCACGCTCCCCTCCTCGTATCCTGCTTTTCAGCTCGTTTTCGACGGAAAAAGGAAACGCGAAAGGATACTCGAAGAAAATGAAAAAGACGAGGTTAAAATTTCAGGGAAAGTAAATTTTAAAGGTTAGATACTTTGCCCTACCGAGAAATATTACTGTTTTTATATGGCGATGGAATAAAAGCAGTTATTGAAGTTAAAGAGTTATGGCTCTGAATTCTCCTCCAAGTTATTATATTATTATATAGTATATGCTGTCGTAAAAGCTTGTCTACCGAGATATAATTACATCGAAAGCTTGAGTATCGCGCGGAATTCAAGAATGTATAACAATTGCAAATATTAAGTATCAGGTGCATTAAATATATGTGGAATAATTATAACCTATACGCGTATGCTCAGGAGTGTAATACGCAAATTATTGATAAAAATAGCAAGGACATGGAGATATCGGCATTTCTATTGATTTCTGCCCTCAAATATACCATTCAATGTACCTCTTATACATCTTATGCGACGATGTATGCTTGTGTGAGTGTTTACTCGCTTCAGTTAACATTAAGGAGAATTGACTGAACCGGACAGAGATCGAATTCATCTGAATGTATCGGATGTTCTCATGTGCTATGCTTAAGTATTTTAGATTGTTTTTTTTTGTTTTTGTTTTGTTTTTGTTTCAATCATTAGTAATCGGACTGGGAAGATTCTTTTCGCAGACAATAAACAATTTTCTTCAAAGAATATTTCTAAACAATCTTGTATGGTCGCCTTACATTTCACCGGCACGCCGTTGCTGCCAATATTTGACATTTTATTTTATTTTTAATTAGATATGAAAATTAATTAAGGCTTTATTTATCAATTTCATTGCCGTATAAAACTAAACCCGTTATAAAATCTACATAAAGTTTAATTGCCCGTAAAAACATAACTAAGCGCACAATTTATTTCTTTTAGCAAATATGAGATAAATTATAACTCAATTTTTCCTTGCTATTTTTCAAAGTAAGACTTCACGTGAAAATAAATTATTAATCGTCGGTTATTTATTGAAACATTAATTATTCACATTCGCGTTTCATCCTCAGTCAAATACTTGCTCAATTTGAAAAATATTTCATACACTCGATGCGAAACTGATTAAACGCAAATATTACATTTCGCCCATAAATGCTGCGAACGGCGCCTTCAAAGTATTTCACGTGGACGTACTTATCGCCTTAATAAAAAAAATCAAAGACTCGGAATGAGGAAGCCTTGCTAATTATCCTCTTCATTAAGGCTAAAGCCGATCGTATGATATTGCGCCTCTGAAATATAAGCAGCGCGTGGATGGAGCCGTTTAATAAGCTAAGATTATTATTTCATGAGAAAAATTCAATGCGATAAGAGTAACAAGCATTGCGAGCTCCCGACTCTTCCCGTCTTCCCTGGAATCTCAGCTTTATATTGTTTCTCTTCATTCGCGTACGCCATCTCGAGGCCAATATAAATTGCTCGTAAATGTTAACAGCAACTCTAAATGAAAACATTATCATTTATTGTATGGAGCTCGTTGCATACAGTCGGCGAGGGAGAAAAAGCGAGGGGAGCGTGGGGGGGAAGAGGGAGATAGGAGGCTACGAATGAAGCGAAAAGTCTGCAATCGAGAACACAACTGCGCACGAAAACACTTTGATCGCGGAGACGATGGTGGCTGCGAATGTAAGCTATATATATATATATGTGTGTGTGTGGCACAAGAACACCTAAAGGAGGAAATGCATGAATGCATTTAAGTGTGCGTTAGGCAGAGAATAGAGAAGGGTGAGTTTAAGAAATGGCGGAGAGATTGCAGCCAAATCTGTATTAAGAGCACAATGGCATTTAGAAAAAACAGCGGATCAGTGGGCTTGTAGCCTCGGCATTGGAATATGAAAATAAAGTCGAGAATTTTCTTTAGCGTTTCCTTTATTTTTCCCGTTGAGCGGAGAGCTCAGTAAGAAAATAAGCTTTGCTTGCGCGTATTGCATTTCTGGTCGTAACGAAAAGAAAATCTTCTCGCCTTTCACGTGCAAAGCACTCGCTTTCCTCAAGGAAACAATGAACAAGATAACCAAGTCAGATTGATTAGTCGATCGATTGATTGCTTATTTCCATAATGAAGGATTTATGATGTATCAGCGATAATGTTCAAGACTTTATAATGAGTGATGATAATTGAAATAATGTCGGCTCAAAACTTTAAATAAGTATATTAAATGATTGGTAGAAACAAAAGTTGTATTTGAAAAGTTTAAGAGAAGAAATATTTTTCTTTTAATGATTTTCATTAATTGGTCTTTGAATTTTATCACTCTTCTTTGTTGAATGCAAATCAAGTTTACTGCGAGATAAAAATAGAAATGTTACTTTGAAATTTTTTTACAGCTGATATTATAAATGCTTAATTGGTGAGAATTTCTGTCAGCAATAAGGGCATAATGTAAAAAATATAAGTAATTGCTAAATAAAAATACGTTTTCACGAATTAGATATTTCAATGAAATTTGAACATCAGCTTAAATCAAGTCAAACGCTTATAAACATTTTTTATTTGGCAAAAAAAAAAAAATCATATAGCTCACAAAAAATTGGATTTTCGTGTATTCTTTCGATTTATTCGCTCTTATTTCATCAAACGCACACACGCACACGCGCGCATGCACACAGAGAGAGAGAGAGGGTTTTGTATACACAGTGAGAGAGAGATGAGGATCGAGGGTTGACACAATGATAATGATATCGATATGGAACGATAAATTGTGGTTCGGCGCTCGGGGAGAGAAAGGAAGAGAGAAAGGAAGAGAGAGAGAGAGAGAGAGTGGGGCGGGGGTTAGACAGTCATGGTACTTAAGGAAATGAGATGAGCGTTTAAATATCAGATTGCTTACGCAAATTTGACTCGTATTTCCCATCTTCTAGTCTAGTCTGTATCAATATAAATGTAAATGTCGTTGAGAACTACACCGGCGCGCATACACTGAAAGTCCCACGAGGACAATTGCAGGAGAAGAAGAATATTGCGAATCGCCCATGTATATACATATTCGATTGTCTCTATTGAATTGTCTCGCGGATTCAAATGTGTGTCGCCTTAAATGCAGGTGCCTTCCTCTCTTGTCTTGCCATCTGTCTTCGTTCACGAAACCGTACTTAATGCTTCGCAAATGTCGAGGCGAGGCCAAGCTTATCTGCGTGTTAAATATTCAGTGAATTACATATAATAGAGATGTGATATTTTATTGCGTTAAATGTTTGCGAAAGAATTTTGAAAAAAATTTTAAAGCTTCGCATTATTATGGCTAATTTAATGACGATTGGTAGATATAAGGAAATCTTCAAATTCATATGAAATTGATGCTTAAGTTGGTCGTCTAATTTTCAACGAAATTCAAGACATATTTTATTTATTAAACATATATTTCATAATATATTTTCCACGATATATCTCGATTTGATCCGTGGCTTTCCCCATTTTTCCCGGAAACCATTCAAGTCGCTGCTTACGCAATTTCTCAGACTCTGAAAAATTGATCCATAAGCTTTTGTAAATCTTTACTAAAAACGTAATACTTGTACTTTAAACTATTTTCAACTGATAGTAGCACGTTATAGTGGAAGACTGCAAATCCCATGGAATATATGGGGCTCATTAGAATATTGCGATGAAATTTTAACAGCCTGTGGCCATATAGATGTGTCGCTCAATTGTACTTCACGAGATGTAATGACACTGCTGTTTGCTCACTTGGCTCACGTTTCAAGTGAATAATCATTACGGGATTATTTGGTTATTGATAATGTTCTTTTAAATTAGGAATCTTTTATGAAGGGAGACTCACTTCTGCTCGACAATTAATATTTGGCGCTCAACATTATTGTATCCGATCAATTCCTATTACCTCGAATGTTCCACTCTTACAATCAATTAATTGAGTTATCCTGCCGCATATAATCGCGACCAAGTCCTCGACAGATAAATCAATTATCACATTGATTATGAAAATTATGAAAAAAACACATGCATATCATTACATCTTTTTTTTTTTTTTTTCAACCGATTATTTCCATTATCAAATAATTTGAAAGTGTTTTTGTATCCACGTAAGCGAACGCATAATTAATTTCAATTTTATCCTGCTGGTTGTATGCGGTTAACAGTTGTATAAAATAGTTTTTTAATACAACTTATACGTTAAATGTCAGTCGTTATATATAATCGAATCTACGACGATGTATGGATTTTTCCAACGATAAAGCAATATTTAATGATAAATAAATTTTTGATATCTCATTTCTGATTTAGTATCATCAATTAAATCTCTGACTGTTTCAGGATGAGATAGATCGACGCCAGGATGCTTATATTATTGCTCCTTGAAAGAATATTAATATAACTTTTGAAATTGCTCAAGTAATGAAATGTAATACAGTTTCTTTTTACATCGGCATTTGAAATTTCATATTTAAAGTTCGGACTCGCCGCGTATAATCCCATTCGTAAATTATAGCCAACTTCTAAGCAATTATAACATTCATTTAATTGGCAAAAGTAAACATTGCCATATGGACAATCAATGCGGCAATACCTAATTGAATGTCCTCCAGTATTAGGCGCTCGATTTCCTAGTTTCCACCTGCAAATCCTCGTGCGCCAACATTTTCCATCCCGGCCACATACAAATGCCAACCAAGTATCATATCAGGATAATTTCGTTACATCAATACACTCGCACCACACGACACTCCGCCGGAGCACAATGTTATCTTCGCACTACAACATTGTTTTTGCAAAGTGCACGCATGCGTGGCAATCTGCATTCATTTCCGTTGCGCTCAGTTTGCCAAGCGATTTCCGCAGCCGCTCGCGATATTCCGGACATTTTTTTTTCTCCTTCCCTCTCTCGCAGACCGAGAGCGCCACTATATCTACTTGCGCTGATATCGGTAGAGTCAATCCCTTTTTAACAGAGACGGATGACCTTTATCGAAACGTATTTCTCGACTCGAGTCGGCTTGGTACCTACTGCTTTCGTCAGCCATCGCATTAAAATCGATTTTACCTCTGCTCTCTTATTCACTCTATCTCTCGTCCACTCTTCCCCACTCTCTTTGTCTCTCCGCCCAGTCTCTCCGCTCTCTTGCTCTCTTTTCTCGCTTCACTGATTTATCCCGCCGACTATTTACTTGATGCTCCTGTCGCTTTTTACCCTCAAAATAAGACGTACTCGACTGCGAGGCACAAGTTTCTCTTTTGCCCATCGTCTTAGGCAAAAGACTAATTCTTGGAACGGAACGAAATTCCAGCCACCGCACACTTAATATAAACTAATGTACAATTTGGTGTCAAATCAATTGATTCCTCAAATTAGCCAACAATTTATAAACAAGCGCTATTTAAGAGAAATCTAAAGTGTCTGTACGGCATTCTTTTCCTTCTCTTTTTCTCCGCAAATTTACACGCCCACGTTTATTATATTCGCCAAGTCGATAATTACACTAAATCATTCGATGCGATCTATTGTGCGCATTCGGAGCCAAAACTTGAATACGCGAAGCAAAAAGAAACAGCTTTTTACCCTTCAAAATAAATTGCTTACAACAAATAGCCCGTTGAATAGAATATTATCAATGTGGTTTGCTCATTTGTTCTATGTCGTGTTGGTGTAATTGTTAGTAAACAACAATCCAATATTAATAATTAAGAGTTTGATAAACAAAAATTTGATAATAATGAAATCACGTTGATTGAATTGTGGAAGAGTTTTGTTTTTTTTTCATATAAATTCATTTTCAACGGCAATTAATTTGCAAAATCACCAACAGAAAATTAAATGAATAGCAAAGTAACTCATTATATGGTGATTAAACCACAAGGGTTATTATAGGAATATTGGAAGTAGGTTGGTGAAAAATTTCAACTTTTATCGAATAACTATATATCGGCTCTCTCTCTCTCTCCCTTCATCGAATAATGTAAAAAAAATTAAGAAGACGATTGGAATAAAAAAAACTATGGAGGGAACTCGGCGATCCGTGTCTCTTTTAAGAAATAAGATTGCCTTAATTAGCTTCGATGAAATGTGAAATGAAGGGAAAGGAATTGAGAGTCATAGGAAGGTGGGGGGGGAGCAAGGGGAGTGAAAGGGAGTGGAGGAGAGTGCTGGGTGGTGCGAGGGAGAAAGTAGAAGAGGAGTGGGAGGAAGCAACAATGCTTGGTTGTGCCTTAATTTAAAAACTTGCACACTCGGCAGAAGCACTGGATTCGTGTTAAGTTTTCATTTCAAAGAAATGCAAGTCAGAAACATTTGCCAGAAATGGAATACTGTCATAAGAGAATAGAGGGAGTAAAGGGACAGGACTGCAAATTTTCTTCCCTCTTCCTTGCATGTAAAACTTGGTGCTTTAACTCGTAGTTTCACTCCGCTCTTACGAGTCTTGGGATTCTTTTGCAGATTTCTAATCCTCGCTCCTCCCCCCCATCCTGTGATGTTGTTCAATTTTTTTTTTTTATTTTTATAGACTATCGAGCACATACTGTTGTTTATCGCTTAAATGTATACGATTATTGAAATCATTAAGGAATTTATTCTGGAATGTTTTATATATTGTTTTTCAATTATCTCGACAATCTCGATGAGTCATTGAGTTCAAGGATAATGTATGTTTAAGGTTGAAAATACTAAATTAATATTCGGATTCGTTGGATTGAAATCTAAATTCATGAATAGTTCCATCAAACGCATCTAATAAACATTTATTAAAACCTACGTATGGAATTTATTTAGTGGACCGCATTTCTGTATTTATTTGTTAATGTAATTATAAATTTCTCTGTCTTTAATTAACTTTGTTGGCATAAATCTTATTTTGATATATATATATATATATATATATATATATATATATATATGTGTGTGTGTGTGTGTATCATATCTTTTCAATACATCTTCCGTATTAAACGGAGAGCAATAGTGATGGATAGAATAAAATTTTACAATAAAAAATTCTGCTTGAAATGTAAAAACTATATAATTGTATTTAATTTTTAATCAAATATCATGTGTATCTTGACGAGATGATTTTGTTTACGAGAAAATGGCTTTCTCCGTTAAATAAGAATTTCCACGAGTCAAAATAGATTCTAAAATGCATTCTAAATGCTGTTGGATTCGAAATTTTGCAAAACTTTTTAATATACAATGAGGTACCAACTAAAATTGATTATTTACATGTATTGTAGAAAGTAGGAGATACCCCTTATTGCGAGTCAATTTCATTTATTTTATTAGCTTTTCTATTAATTGTGTACTTTAGATGCGCTATTTCGAAAAATATAAAGAATTATTTTGTGTGGTCGGACGATATATTAAGCAGCGGAAAATGCTTAATGTTTTTCAACAACTAAAAATGAGTCATGAAAATAATTCTCATCTCTGTAAATACCATTCTATCCATGTTCATATTCTTGAAAAGCAAAAACATTACGAGACTAAAAATTTCAGCGGTAAATAAAATATTCTTATAATTTAAATCTAAAGAATACCTCTTGAGAGAGCATTTTCACATTGAGTACGGAAGTCCAACTTTCAGTCTCCTCTTTCACATTTTAATCCTTATAGAATTTTAGTCTGCATGTCCTTTCTCTTTCGGCTTTATTCCCCTCACATATTCGCCCGCTCTTCTCCTTTTTAACTCCATCCTTCCGTCGCTCTCTCTCTCTCCCTCCCCTCTTTTCACTTCTTCCCGCAGTCGTGACCACAATACGGCACTTGAATTACTTAAAAAAAAACCCAACGAAGAAGCGCCAAAGATCAAAACGAGCCAACATTCAGGAGCAATGCTCCTTCGGATGCGTGTAAAAGCTTCTCACATGCAAACTTCAAGGCACGCACACGCGCACAGAGAAACCCGCTTAATCACAGATATATAATATACAGGAGAAAATGTGCAAATTGCATTTGTATAATTGTGGGTGTGCACGATGGGTACGAATATAATATATATTTCTGCATAGTATGCATTTGGAGTTTTATGCGCACGCGTGGGTACGAATATGACACGAATGTGTGCGTGTGAATGTTATGTAAGGGATATGCGGTGATGTTGTAGTTGCTGCTGCTTCTCGTTCCTCGCACTTTCAGCACTGACACTTTTACTTGAATTTTAATCTTCCTAGAAAAGTATAAACAACAAGTCGGTCATCGTTAATTATCTTCGATTCAATTGTCTGAATTAATTGCGTTAAAAATTTTGTTTTAAATTTTAATCATTACGGAGAATAGAATAGAAATTGATTTGTATTTAGTCCACTTTTGCATTAATGATTATTTGTACATTGTTCGTGTGTACCGTAGTGCTTTCACGGCATACGTCTATGAAAACATACAAAAGACGAACTTTGTAAAGATTTTCCTTCGAACTTTTGAGTGTTCATTCGTTAAATTGTGTAGATGTAAAAGGACAAGTTGCGAACAGCCGTTTCCGCTTCTATAAGTCCCTTGTAATAATAAACAATATTTTGATAATCCCATGTTCATTAGTTTGCTAATGGAGAATTGTAGGTTCCGCAAGTGGAGTAGAGAAACCTTATAAAACACAGTAAAAATAAATAAAATGAAAATTACTATAAATTTTAATACATTGTCTATGATGTGATTCAACAGTCTACGTTAAGTCTCTTTAATCACACTTTTAACATTTCAAACAATTTACAGGACTAGAAATAATTGATTACATGAGCTTGTAATCGTACTTTTAGCCACTACGTACGTAGGCTTCCAAATACTGAAAAACGCCGTTTTAAAGACGAACATTTCAAGAGATAACGACCTAATAAATAACAGTTAAACGAAAAAGATTTGCACCATCCGAAAATCCATTCTATGACAGCCTAGTGGTCATAAACTAAACACAAATTGTATGAATCGTTGCGTTTTTATCCCCTCGTTTCACGGAGTAAGTTATTACGTGGATTTCTCGCATAATTGAGTATTCTATGGTGTGAGTAAAATGCCCCGAAAAATTTGGCCTTCTTCCTTTATCTCGGCCATAGGCACCTCTGGCTCCTCATAGCCAACACACATAAGAGAAAGAAAAGGCGAGAAAAGAAGAAGGAAAAAACATTTATTGTAGCGTTTTCGATGAAATCGATTGCTGAGTTGTGCAACAAAAAAAAAAAAAGAAGAAAAAAAAAGTTGCAGATATTCGTGAAGAACATGAATCCATTGGGATTTAGATGGTGTTACTGACGAAAAGTTTGAGAGACAGAAAGCAAAAGAAAAATGGAGAGAGCCAAGGAATAAAAAGACCCCGGAAATTCGTCAATGTTTGAAAATCTTTTCCTATTTCTCCTCTTTACTTTCCTAGGATCACATAAGACACGGTCGCGGCAAAATTTTGTTATTCAATTCCTTTTATTTACTCCTTTTAACGGTATATAAATGTTCTTTAAATTGTGTACTCCTACAACGATTCGATATCCTTGATAAATTGATCGGGAGTTTTTTTTTTCTCCCATGAAACATTCAGAAGTAAAAGATAAATCCAAGTGACGATAAAAGATAGGCTATTGAGATATCCGGCATTGCTTCGTTCAACAAGAAGATTGAAGATGTTTTCAAATTACGTTTTATCAATTTTTCCATTTATCGAGTTGAAGATAGAGTCGCAATAAGACTCGTTACCTCAGACAAATACTCGCTGTAATTCCTTAACCAGAAATTCCATCCACCTTCTGCCTAAGCACAATCCAAAAACGCAAATTTAATTGAACTATCATCGATAAATCCTCCATACAACATATTCACCTCCTCCTTCAGCTCATCCACAACAATAAACATTGGCATTATCAAATCAACAGATTCGCCAATCTCGCGTAGATAAAAGTATAGGGGATTCACTGTAGACTCCAATTTTAACGCAATAACCCCAATAACCCAAGCCCTCCCACCTCACTCCGCGGAAGGTGGAAGTCGCGCGACAAAGGCTATATCGAACAGCTGGCACCATAACCTGCAAGCATAATCGATTCCGCACGACCGTACTCTCCGTCGCCAATCCAAATCTCCTTTTGCATACAAACGAGGCGCAGCCCGTGTTTTCCAATCAGCTAACTACTTGACCGATCCTCCCGTCCTTGCCCCACTTACCTGGCCCCCACCCACTCTCTCTCACTCGGCTCTTCTCTCGCCACTACTTGGAGGCTGCCAGCCCATCCCAGGCTGCGAGGCTGGGAGAGACGCTTTTCAGGAGCATCGCTCTTTTGCAAACGCCTGTTAACCCGACACCTTGCTAATCTCATTTCTCCGGGGCGTTTGACAGCCTAACCAGCATGCCACTTCCGCTCGACATGGAGTCGCATCGTTTGAGCTCTCTCTCTATCCTCGATCCATCCCTCCTCCTTCTCCTCCTTTCCTCTCCACCTCCGCACTCCGCCTGCTCCTCGCCATTGTCGGAACCCCCGACGACACGCTTAAACATCCACGTGTAGAGAATAAGTGACGCTCCAAGTGCAGCTCCATGTGTACACGTCACCTGGGCACGGCTGCCTCTGATTTACCGGCCTCTCCTGATTCTTAGTCCCTTTCCACTTTGGGCTCTGATTGGGCACTGAGACTGTCGGGTTCTCCTGCAAAACACGCGGCCAACTAGGAGATGTCGATTGGCATCATTGGCGACACACACACGAAAATAGTTGTCCTAACTGCTTATAATGAATAAATATCGAATAGTTAAAGACATTTAAATATCCATGGTCGAGTCGGCTTAAGAAGATGTTTAATGATTGTGTCACGTGCTTAAGCGCAAGAAATCCAATTCGAGCAAATTATGGGTGATAATGATATAATATTAAACCAACTCCAAATAATAAAGTGATCGGCTCGTATTTCATGCTGATGATCTGGAATTTCTCGGATAATTACGAGCTAAGTAAATTGTTGGAGATATATAGTGCTACGGGAATTTTCAACTCGGCAAATCCGAATTCAAGAAGCTTAAATCGATGTCCATATCAATGATTCAAAATTATTTCACTTTACGAGCAATTAAAATTAATTGTTCATTAAAAAAAATAAAAATCTCTTATATTATTTGGATATTTATGGACCGTTTATTCAAACAAAGCCTTTGTTTGATTGTAAATTAAATATTTTTTTTGGCATTTGTGTGTTCGGTGGGAATTATATTTTCGGCAAATTCTTTGTTTATTCAACAAATTCTAGTGTATTTCAATCATTATCACTCCAATTCAATATCCCATAATAATTAATGGTAATTATTAAAGTCGAATTAAATCAAATAACATTTTACAATCTGTGTAACAAGATATTTTTCTATAGTTTATTTATTTATTTATTTTTTTTTGTTTTTTAGTAAGCTGTATTAAAAAAAATTATACTCGCCATACGAGCACTTTTTCGTGAAATTTTTAATCATTATTGTCGGATAATGAACGTCAATATGCTAAATACTCCTTCGTAAAAGGCAATTCGTAATAACTCGGTGGTTCAAGTTCATAAATAATACGAAAATATGAGGGATATTTCAAAAATATATATTTAAACTCGTTTAGTGAAAGTGCATTGTTTTGGGCTTATTTTTAGCATAAAATTTCTGCAGAAATAAGCGCGCGGGCCGAAATTTTATTATTTCAGAGTTCAATTAAATCGGATTATACTTAAAAATAAACCTTAACCTGTCACTTTTAAAGAGAAATTTTAATAACCGCAAGAAGACTCGTATGCGCTCTTATTAATACATAAATGCGATTCGGCTTACGAGATTAGGACGCAACGTAATTTATCAATAAGACACGTCTCGAAAATACTCTTTACTAAGAAAATACCCTGCAAATGAACTACCAATACATCCAAACTACGTCCACCATTGGCATAATACATTTAGCCGAAGGAACGCAAATAAAATATCGTAAGCAAAATTCTAATGCCGAAGACACCTGCTTAATTCAACTGAATTCTTATCAAGAGAGGAGGATTACTTAAGCACTTTGAATGATAAAAGCTCCAGTCAACTTTCAACCAAATAAGCTCATATTTTACCCTCCCTCCAATACGAGATTATATGCATAAAGCGGACCGAGAGAACTTTATTCGACTGTGCCCACACGAGCCTGCGGACACTTGGCCCAAAATACATTAATACTGGCACGAAATGCAATTACCGCATTTACGGAGCCGGCCCACCCCCACACACCCACAATACACACATATATACGCGTGCGTGCGTGGGTGCGTACGATGATGGTACTACATGCGGAGATACGATGTACGCATATTAGATAAACATAGATGAAAAGAAGCCACGTTTTAATGCATAGAGGAGATCGCTTATTATTTTAAGGCAAATATCTTAAAATATCCATCTAAAGAGGGCTTTTATATGTAAGTGCTTCGCCTTCTGCTTATACTATAAATACAAATACACTTTCACTTTATAGGAAAAATAAAGTCCATAAAAGTTTTCAACTCGTGTCGTATTAGTGATTAGGAGTCGGAAATTTATAACAATAATCTGTATTGAATTAATTTGTCAAGAAGTTGTTTAACCATAGGTGATTCGAAAATTCCAAAGTACCGAAAATAAATGCAGTTCAGTTGAATTCGAGGGACCGCAGGAACAATTTGGTAATTGAGTAATTTTATTTTTGCACCTCGTAAGGACGAATTCGTAGGAAATTAAGAAAATTGATGCAAGTTCATAAATTATTATAGGTCGATATTTTTACATGTTTAGATTAAACGCCGTAAGTTAAGTAATAGTATATACTACACAATATTTATTAAATGGATTATATTTATATGGAAATACGTATCTGATTAAATATATCATAGGTATTATGTCTTACACATTGGCATTATTGTGTCACTAGTCTATTAATTACTAGACAGGCATACGTTATTATAAATTTAAAGCAAATCATAATTACCACGATAATTACTCTTGCATTCGTTAAATCAATATTTACAAACTTTCAAAGCTCTATTGCGTTATCAGATCATTCCAATTGTAATCAATCTATCAGCCACTAAAAACAAGTTATTTGTTATTTTTTCGTAATCAATCAAAATTTGATTATTATATAGACCATTAGTAAAAATATGCATTTCGATAACTGTAATTTTGTTAATTGTAATTTTGTTAATTAATTTTGATTAATTTACAAGTAACTTAATTAATTGTAAATTTCGTTAAAATTTTACTTAATCATCTCCGAGGCTTTTAAAATCATCTGTAATAGATAATTTACATTGTCTAATATAAATAATGCTACACTCTAAGTAACAAAAATATTTCTAATTATATATATATATATATATATTGAATTGAAACAAGTTGAATAATAATGTAAATAGATAAGCATTTATGATGTACGATCTTTGAAATGTCTCATTATGTATATAATGATCACGTAAATATAGAAATGAAAGAATGTTACTGAGCTGGTAAACTTGATACGTTATTGAAATTAAAATGGATTTATTTTATAACTTCATTATCAAAGAAAAAACTTACACTTTCTTCCATATATATATATATATAAGCATTTAGAAGAAAATTAACAGATATTTCTTATAGATTGACTTTAATCGATCTTCCCAAGCCTTGTAATAGTTTTGTTACACTATGCCTGCAATAGTTCCGATAAAATCAATCAAAGTACGTGGCTTAGCACTGTTTGATATCGACATTATGATAACATTAGAAAGATAAATTGTAGAATGTAATGTATGGGCAAATCGATTTAATCTAGTAGTACGAGCACGCTTTTTGAAATTAGAAAATCTTGAATATGTTCTCCGGACTAGTACGGCCCTATGTATTCCATTGAGCTCAATACCAATTGAAAAAATTGTTTCACTTGTAGGGTGCCGGTATCGAGGACAGCTGGTTACGTAATTTCTTAAGGAGAAGATAAACTAAGCAGACATTATTTTAAACAATAAGCATAAATATGTTGGCGGGGAGTAAATGTTCTTAGATGATAGATTTGCATTTATGAAAGTGTTGGTCCCCAACGAGGCAGCATTTTAGAAACGTTTATAATTCATGGGCGTGCATTTCAATTATCGCCAGTAGCTTGAAATTTAAACAGCGCAGCTCTATATATATAAACTAATATACATTTAGTGTCGCTTATCGATTACCTAAGATAGCGCGCCGCACTACTTCGCCTCTCTTAATCTTCTGTCTCGCAGTAATGCGGGCAATTCTCGCCTCTGTCTACGTGAGCAATATTCTCTGCTCGTGTAATTCGGCTCTTTGGAACAAATAGGGGAGGATCGAGGACTATCGTAATAATCTAGTTGAGGGATTTTTCCGAGAGCGTAGGAATGTTTATGAATAGAGGTTATCTCGCCCCGTGGGTTCGGCCAATAAACACGTGTGCGTTCTGCTTAAACATAACCGGTTTTAAATAATCTCTCTTCGAATAACTTAATTTATGATGTGCGCGCTATGCTGTGGGAAACATGTAAAGTGCAGCTATAATATCTTCAAGACCAGACTTCCCGCTAAGCTAATTTACACCATGAATAAGTAACATTGTGCTAATTCGGCTCTCTCACTTATCTCTTCTTTTTAATGGCAAAGCTAATAATAAGTACGACTAAGGCAAATTTCATTCGAGCTCATTCGAAATTCTCGCTCAAGCCACAATAATATATCGGTGATATTACGGTGATATGACACATCTACAATTATAGTCTTCACTCAAATGATTTCAAAAAAAAAAAGAAAAAATATACATATATGTAAATGCAATATAATAAATTAAGTAGGAAATATTATTTTAGCTAGATGTAAACAGAGATGCATAATGATATTCATAATCAAAATAGATTGTAATCTACTGGAATAATATAGAATTATGTTATGCGCAATATATTGAAAATCTTTTCACGCAAAAGATTACATTTGAATTTATAATATTTTCCTACGAATATTAATTATTATTTACACATAAAATAAATAAATTACTTGGCATGCTTTAATACTTTGGTTGGATATAATTTTAATGCTGAAAGTGCAGCATAAATTTGAGAAGACAATTTTTCAAAATTTGACGATATATGTAATGGCTAAGAAGTTAAAACTTTTCGTGCTTTTTCTGTCCACAGGTCGACAATCCAAAAATTTTCAATTCCATGGAAAGATTTCTAATCACCATATTCCATACGATGTTTCAATGGGCAATGAACACGGTGAGATAATTACTCCGATGAAATAGTATTCTTAAGTTTTTTTTTAATCAGAGATATTACTTTTTACGTTCTGATACTGCTAATTCTGATAATATTTGTAAGAATATTAGGATTCTGAAATCGAAGAGGAATTGAATATTTAAATAAATTAACAAACCCACCCTGACCTCTCCTTACCTCTCTAAGCTATAAATAATATAAATCATTACAGTTTATGAAATCATTAATTAATCAAATAATCTCTGAAAGTAATTATTTATACATAGTATCACAATTTAATTTGCGAAAAATCATCTTTTGGTATAATTTCTAATACAGCAGCCAATCATTAATAATAATTAAAATTTTATGTTATTTGTAAAAACGTTAGAGAGTTCATTTAACAAATGAAAATTGAAAGAGAAAAAGCGAGAGAGAGAGAGATTAACTTTTTAATTAATATTTTTATTTCAATTAATGTACGGCAATATTTATATAATTACAAATAAGAATTTCGAACTAATTAATTCGATTGAAAATTATCAACTAAATTATTACTTTTCTATATACTTTAGCAATTTATAATAACTAATCAGCAATTGTAGTCCAGTAAATCATAATAATGTCCTTTCCCTCAAAATTATCTTAACTATCATCATACATAATACGAAGAAATTGTTATATTTATGAATATCCAATGTTCCTTGATAATAATAATATCAAATTCAAGTACTACTTTCAATGTTTTAATATTATCTCATATTTATATATACTTTGTTTCTTAAAAATTTTGTTTCTCATTTGAAAATGTATTTGATATCATTTGATAAATTATAAAATTTGATAATTCCAATGATTTGAGAAATAGTTGCAAAATTTTACATGAAAAAGAGAAAGCGTATGAATAATTTACTTTTTAATATAATGTATTTTTTTTAAATATTAAGAAATATTAGAGATTTTTAAAATAAAACTACCACTAAAAGTATATTGTATATGATTTTTTTAACGTGTACGTCGATTTCGCTAGTTTTTTTATATATTTATATTGAATATTCGATTCTTACTGAAATGATATAATACACGAATAAAATACTCAACGTGTACTTATTACATTGGTGTAATAGAAAATTAAAAATATATATTTTAATAACTGAATTTAATTTGATGCTTACATGCAATCATAACGTTATTTATCAGACTTTCAAGGTAATTAATCAAAATTCCCCAAAAGCTCACTAAATATCGAAATATCCGTATCATTTCAACAATATTGAAAAATTTGTCAAAAGTGGCCAACAAATATTTATGATACTTTTGTAATAACGAGGAACACGATGAACTAAAAGTTGCAAGAAATATGAAAACCATACATTGCCATAATAAACTGTTGATGCAACTAGATTATTAAACAATGGGAGGCCAATCGTCGTTTAGCGTTGAAATTACAAAAAGTGATTAGCGGAACATTATTCTCGCCTTGTGACCTTCGATCTCAGAGGCATACCCGAGTAAGTTCAAGACTTACGAGCTTCATTCCGAATCGCTACCGCGTATAATATAATCTTCTCACATGAAAATCCATTTGAGAATCAGGCATTCTTAATTGTAATAAGCGCCCAATAAGCGCCAAACTCGCGGGTCAGCTGGTCCGCTCACACACACACACACGTATGAATATAAATGAGTGCTAGCCCTGCGAACCCCGCAGCAGGGAAAATAATATTTCCCTCTCCCTCTCTCTCTCTCCCTCTTGCAAAGACGGATTTTCGAAGGGGGATAAGTGCGCTCCTAAGTAAATGCCAGTGTAAGCGTATCTTGGAGTGCAGGGGTTAGCCCGACTTGTTTACTCGTCCGAAATTGCGGGGCGCACTCTCGCTTTAACGATGTCGTGCATTTGCGCGAGGTCGATGCCTTTAGTGGTAGTTTATTGTGAGCATTGGCGCTCGATGCTTCAATGGAAGAGAAGATTTTCATGAGGAGCAGTGCGTGAATAATTTGCTCGGCCGCTGACCACCAGTTCTGGCTTTTTAGCATTTTCCGATCATTATATAATCCTGCAATATTGATAATATTTTATTAGTAGTCCAATATATAGTCCAAGTCGATGTTTTGCGGTCGACTAGTTTTATAGTCACGTTAATTAGATTAGTTATAGTATTTGGATATGCTTGTGGATGGTAATTTAGTTGGGTGTGTGGCTCATTAAATAAGTTGCACGCACAACCCCCTCTGATATTCCATACTGATAGAGTGTTGGAGCCTTGATATTTGTTATTATTCTTGTGAAAGATTAATAATACTGGCACTCGATTGGCAATTAGTATTTATTATTAGTGCGATGAGTCGAATTGGAAATTAAACTTAAAGAGTACGGTAGAATATTATCTCGAATTATTGATTAGTGCATAAGGAACAGGTGGCTGAAGCTGTAAGGAAAGTCCAGATGAAAAAGTTTACTGTTTATCGCTTATTCGTAACTGCGTTTTTAGCCTTTTTAATGAAAATATCGACGAGATTTAGAGGGGAGGCTATCGTAATCTTAAAAATATTCGGCCAAAGTGCTGGTTTAATGTACACACTATTTCATGGCACTTTTAACTTGTGCGATTAGTTATCCATCGTAACTCATATAAGAGGAACGACCTGATTGATTGCACATGAGAAATAAAAATTCATCGGGAGTGCAGCTCCGAATGGATTTATTATTAGTGCTCCTGCAAAATGGAAGAGAGCTTCACAATTATTGCATAATATATATGGGGAACAATAAACAAGGTCGGGTACGTTTTATGTCTAGCGAGTCTCTCTCGCCGGATGTGGAATAAGGAATGTTAGACTCTTGAATAGTGAGTATAAAAAGGATCACGGGGTATTATGCCGAGAGAATGGAGCAGATTAGAATGAAAAGAAATGTTTTTATGATTTTTAGTACAACAAATGTTGGCGAGTCGCTACGATTGTTTATATAAGGCATTTTAAAATATAAACTCCCTTGGCAGTCAAATACGTTAAATTGATTATGGAAGGTTAAAGAATTACGCATTACAATCTTTGATTATATTACAGGTTTAATGTTTTTAACGCTCAATTATTTATGTTACTCGAATATTTGAAAAAGTCGGGGCAAGTTTTCATAAAGTCTCGCGGAGGTTTCTATAAGATATTGTACAGCACACTTACTTGACTTTTATCAAGTGTAACGATGCACGTTGTGCTATAAACCTGACGAGGATAAGTTTAAAGTAGCTCTTATAAATTCCGAACCAAAACAGTTTAACAGTTAATAATCGCATAACTGTAAAGTTGAAAATAAAGTAAGTTTAATTTATAAAAAAGAAAAAAAATTACAGGCACAAAGTACAAAATCAACATTACTCAAATTGGATTTTTTTTTTTTTTATTGAAAATTTAATCGAAAGAATCGAAATATAACAAATGAGGATGCTTATTTATAAATCAATTCGAGCTTCTTCTCATTTGACGATTTATATCGATCGCGGACAATTTTCTCGCTCTTTCGTCATGTTGCCACTCTTCTTATTCATTTCATCAACTTTTCTCATTATTATCAGCTGTCCTCTTCTTGTCCTCCCTTCTCCCTTTCTGAGTATCATAGTTTTATTCACTTTTTAGCAAAGTTGAACACGCTGTATTTCCACTCACCCCCCTACTTCTTAGTCTCTCTCTCTCTCTCTCTCCCTCTCTCTCTCTCTCTCTCCCTCTCTCTCTTGGGTCCGTTTTATAGGATAGGAGTCGAGTGCTCTGCATTGAATAGACCATCTTTTGGTGTAGGGGGGAGGCCGAGGTTGTAATAGCAGTAATTTTTCCAGCGTTAATTTCCTGCAAAACTTTCCAGTCTTGCTGAGTGGTGGCGAGCTATTAGTCTTTTTGACTCTTCCATAACCATCGCAATCGCTAACGGGGCTTACGTATTATAAGTTGTGGCCCCCGACTACAAACGAAAGAAAAACGTAAGAGGAGGAAAATTGTGGGGGGGGGGCGGTAGGGCGGGGAGGGGTGGGGAATCGGCGAAAAATATGGCGAAACGTTTGCTGATATTGTAAAGAAGAAGGGGGCGTGCAAATATTTAGCAAAGTACAACTCGTACAAACGAAATCGCGCGATACTTTATTGATGCGATTATTCAACATTCGTTTCGACTTTTCGTTAATGGCGAATAATTCAAAATTTTTGATGTTGAAGATTGACTTTATGTCGATGAATTTATAAGAATTGTAGAACCTAAAGATTCTAATTGCAATGTCAAACTAAATTAGTATAATTATTTGACATGACTGTTTACTCACTTCAATGATACAAGGATTTTGATATAATTAAGTAAACTTAAGCTATTACAAATGGAATTGTTAAAATGTTTGAATGATTACGTACCTGTGCATTTATTGTTGATTAAAATTGTAAAATTATTTAAAAGAAACTTTTTCCGTTCCATAATGCAATAATATCAAATTGGAATTAATTCTCGTAACTTTATCAATTATATAACCATTTCAATAATACAGATTGCATTTTTCAATTTTCTTGAGAATATTTAAAAATTAATTTAAATATGACTTGGCTGATTAAAAATTCTCCGGGTGAGAAATATATACATTTTTTATTCATCTGAAACTAAATAAAATATGATAGAAATGTAATACCGTAATAAGGACATTAATTGCTCGTCAAGGTAAAATTACTAGAAATTATTAAGGGATATAATAAAATTTTATCCAGATATAAATTGCATTGAGGTACCAATTTTTTAAAAAGCTAGTATCTATTGAGTTTCGTATATATATATATATATACATATTTAAATATATATATTTATATTTATATTTAATATTTATATATTTATGTATATGTATATATATATATTTAAAATAGTACAGCAGAGAAAAAGTGAATTTCCGGTACTTAGTTGTCCTGTGTAGGGCTGCAAACTATTAGTGGCAAGTTTTAATAATAACGTATGCATGATATTTAATGACATTTTGTACATATGGAAAACCAAATTTATTTGTTTTAAATCGACAATCTTTGTGAATATTTTACGATTAAAGACTCGACCGCCAAATATAAATATTTGTACATCTTGATATGCTGATGAAAAATGATTCATCTTTCCTATTATAAATTCATATTCTACATAAATTTCGTCAAACATTGTATATGTACATTTTGAAAAAATGAGTGAATCCACCACGAGTGTCTTTAAATATTGAAAAATAGCATTTATAAATTACTAATTACATCGAGACACAGAGAAAATAAAGTCGTCCTTAAAAATTTGCAATCTTAATAGAGATGGAAGTTCTAGCCATGACTAATTCGTGAGAGAAGCATTTGCTCGAGATATAAGTTGTAAAGGGGTGATAAAATGGTAAAATTGTGGATGCGAGAGACCTTACTTCGAGCTACGTAGAATCAATTTTGAACTTTTGAAATTATTGTACTACATCGCTTTCCAATGGATACGGAGTTGAAAAATATTTCATAATCTTTAAATAATGTTGGTAGCAAACTTACACTACCTTCGCTTATTTTACAGTTCCCTCTCAGATTTCACCTCTTATTCTTGACTCTCAAGGTTATTAATCATCGAAATAGAACAGAATACTTGCATTATTCATGCATAATGTATGGTGAAAAATTGTGCATTTCTAGAGTCTCGTTTGGCATTCTGGGACTTGTTACCGTTGTTGCGAGCTTCACCAATTAATATTTTGCAAATATATTATTTTGGTATCAAAAGATAAAGTTTTTGCACATCCCACGTCCCAATGAGCTGCGCCATATTAATTTGCTATGCGATTGCATTTAATGCAGTGGGTTTGCTCGCTTAAAGGCGGGAAATTCACCTAAATGATAATGGCAGTTGGGCCGCGAGTAAAGCAGAAATCTGAAAGTAAAATTTGATCTATGAAAAATATTCAGGACCTGTAGACTATACATTCCGTGCAAATCATGAGAAATTCATTCCTCTCGATAGTCGATGCTCCGTCTCTCCCTGTCTGATTGCTGACTTTTTTCCCTCCTTTTTCCCCCGGCTCTTATCTTCCAAGTCATTAGAACACTTAGCGGGCAAGTTAAATAATACATTATAGATAGGCGTCAGTCTGGGATCTCTTGAGATACGTTTGCGGCAATGACATTGCCGTTAGAAAATAAGAGAAAAGAGAGAGTAAGAGCTCGCCGCGCAAAGTGCAAATCTCGGGATTTTGATAAGGTCTCGGGGCACATAACAACCATCTCTCTTTCATGGCTTCTTGATACCCACGATTTGCAACTCTTCCAACTGCTATCTTCATCGGCCGTAAAAGCCCCAACGAGAGATTCTTATCTCGATCCCTCAAAAACTTTCCATTCCTGACGGCGAGTCCTCGCATACTCGAGAGATGAGAGGCGCGAGACGCACACTTTTACGATACGTTTCAACGAATAATGTCCAGAGCTGCGCGACAGTTTCATTTTATTGTTTCTTTCTCCACTTTCGACTATACGAACGACCTGCCCCTCCTTTCGACAAATATATCTCGCGTTTAATTGTACAATAATTTTATACCAACATTATTACACA
Source organism: Ceratosolen corneri (assembly GCA_030522565.1). Lineage (NCBI taxonomy): Eukaryota > Metazoa > Arthropoda > Insecta > Hymenoptera > Agaonidae > Ceratosolen > Ceratosolen corneri. Next base: position 110,943 of record JAPYYT010000209.1, read on the forward strand.
GATTGCACGTACAATGGGACCGTAATGGTGATTCTACTTTGACAATTTCATTCAAGTGTTGCATCCAATGTTTTTTCTTTATCTAATTATTTATTGTCGACTTAATACTGTATTGTATGCCAACATTTTTCTCTCCCACGTTTATAGTTATAACTTGCTCTTTACAATTTGTGCGACGAATCAAATGGAAATAAACTATTCCTACCATTAACTGGATATCATATAATAAAGAATGCATGTCAATGTAATTATTCATAATAATGTGCAATAAATATAATTCTAGCCGTTAATTCTTCACCACATGACTTGTTAAATGTAAAAAAATGTTTTTTCTCTCGACCTTTTAATCATTAATTTTGCACGCAAAAAAAAAAAACATTATCTTCTTTTAATTTAAAAATTCACTTATACGGGAATATATGTGTATGTATATATATATGGGACTATTAAATAAGGAAATAATGGTATAATCGATAGTACATTTTAATTTTCAGTTCATATTTCCCTCATATAAAAATGCAATTCAAAGAAAATTCTTTTTTTTAATATCGCTCGATGTATGAGCATGGAATTTTAAATATTGCCTTTGCTAAAGTGAAATAATAAATATCGTGTGGCTCAATCGAAGAGGATAAATGAATTTAGAGTTCATCTTGCGATACATTGACATAAATGCTAGTTTATTAGCTTCTTCTGCATCCGAGATTCTGCGTACGATGGCAACAAGGCTCATATAAATGAGCAAAACATTAAAAATTAGGAATATCTTGAAGGCCGATTAATTTTCAAATCTTCTAAAGTATCTTATTATTAATAAGGGATTCTTTTTTAATAAAAGAAAACCGCTCAAGATCCCCGTACTCTTACTGCATTTCCTTACGAGAAAGTTTCTCTCAAATAACAATATATATATATATGTATAATAGAGAGAGGGAGAGAGAGGGAGAGGAAGGAGAAAGGACGAGTCTTATCTTTTCCAAATTTGGAAGAGGAATAGAGCCATATAGACGGCATTATTGAATGTACACATTTGTCTATAGTCCGTATAACCGAATGTAACTGTCTTGCATTTTCTTTTATTTTTTTTTTTTGTCTCTCAATCTCATGTCGAGCACTTCTACCTTTTTCTGATTCCATTTGCTGTTGGCCTTTGCGAGAATCCGTAACGCCATTGGGAAGAACTTTTGACCAAATCGTTGCGCCCCGAATGTTGAAACAGCCAACTGAACAATCGACGTTGCCCAGCTCTATTGAGTAAGAGGAGGGGAGTTACTACTTGAAGAAACTATAGTGGAAAACGATCGAGTACGAGGGATCCACATTTATCTTCTCGATCCTCTCCTCTCGCCTCCTTTCATTTTTTCGGGGTAGACGTAGCGCGTAGGAAAATTACTATCGCGGCGATTCTGCATCCTCCCACATTCGAGTTTTCTATTCTAAAAGTTTTTCCTACTTTACTCATATCAGGACACGATAAAAGCCATCTACATGCACGGGAATAATTTAAACTTGTTGTCATTTAACTAGGCGTATGTTTAATGAATATGCCGTGAGCATGTAAGTTACATGTAAGTTAACAATGTAGTGTGGGAATATACGTAGTACGTAGATGAATACGGCCACGTGACTTTAATAAATATTTCAAAAGAAATTAAATTAAACTTGAGTTCACAGCAATCACGATTGTTTTATCTCTTACTCCTTTACGAGCGCCATCCGATATAATTAAGGAGACGTGTATTTTTTATGTAATTTGTTGCTTGCATCGACGGTGACAAATGAAATTACATCTTTTTTTTTGAAACAAGTGAGAAATAACAAAAGTGCAATATATAACAAATTAGCTAAAAACTATTTTAAATATTAATATTTTAAAGGATGAATGGTCAAAATTATAAGTTATACTAATAAAAATGTTATTTTTTTATAAACTGTCGACTGAGTTTAACTAATTTGATGAGTAACCATAACAAAATTCTAAATCAAATAGTATTGTAATATAGTAGTACTACATAGTGCAACATTAGAATGCACACATTGCATTGTAAATGCATATATCTATATATATATGTAAATATATATATATATGTGTGTGTATATATTTGTGAAATAATATCTTCTCTTATTTTAAGAGCTTTTCTTCTTGCTGCGATTAGATTGTCGCTTCAAATGCGCAAGAAACATTAATACAATCAGTTTGTTGAGTACGTAAACAATTGCACTCCTACGCGTACAAACACACTGTTATAGATTTCATTCTCCGTAAGGTCATGTGCTCTCGCTTCTACCTCCGAAGCGTAAAATTTAAAACAACAACAAGGTTATCAGTTAGGAACAAAAACCGTCGAGAGAAGAATAGCGACGAAAAGAGAAGCGACTCGTGTATTATATTTCACCAAGAAATTGAATGATAGCTATCTTTGGTACTTTAGCCTTTTCGTTATGCCTACTTTATCTGATTCCTCTTCTTCTTCTTCTTCTTTCTCTCACGCTTTGTTGTCCCTCTTTATATACAACTCTTCTAGTTATCCATGAAATGCATTCTCCGAGCAAATAGATTATCAGTGCAATATAACTTTAACTTGATCATTCAAAAGTAGTAAAACGAGAGAGGGAGTGAGAGAGAGAGAGAGAGAGAGAGAAGGAACGGGGAAAGCTTTTATAACAAACTATGACAAGAGCCAATCGCCTTTGAAAGACTCTTATTCCTCAATGTTTGGTTCTAGAAGTAATATGGACAAAACATCCATTTAAAATCCACTCAGAGGAATCACGACAAAAAAGGAACAGAGCTGAATGTTAAAAAATACAAGGAGCGAGCATGTATGGGAAAGAGGTGGAAAGAGATGGAAAGACTTGTGAGGGATGAGTGGAAAACAGAGAGGATAGTGAACGTGAGGGAGAAAGTGCTACAGCGTGGGGCGACAGTGCAGCAGGAAAAGGAAAAACGGTTGAAAGGTCCAGACAAGCGAGAAAGCAAGACAGATATATCGAATATATAGGGTGGTGAAGTACAAGTGCAGGAAAGGACTTTGGATTCGAACGGCAAAACATCCCGAGTTGTTGGCGACTGAGAAACGTAAGAGGATGGACGTGGTTATCCTGGACAAAGGACAAAAAACGTTTGTCGTATTTTACTTGAGGTTATATCGTACTTTGGCTACTCTACTTTACGTTAAACTCCACGATATATTTTAATATATTTTAGCACATTCTCATAAAATCAAGTGTAAATTTATAATTCAGTGGATTTCCGGAATTGCGAGTATGGAAAATGAAATTACGCTTCTCTGAAATGCTAGTTTTTGATAATATTATTTAAAAGATGAAATATTCATTCGACTGGTAAGTTTAGAACTTATTCGATAACAAAAATATTATTATAGAGAACTGAAATACGTCGAGAAATTTTTGGCAACTTTATACTCTCTATGAGAAATTGAAATTTTAATGATTTTTAGAAGATTCCAATTCCCAGATAGTTTATAACTATATATTACCGTAATATATATATATTATTTTTTAATTACACGAACTTTTGAGAAACTTTTATGATCCTATTTAAAAAATATAGATTTAAACTCGCTTAAAATGTTCTCTGTAAACGATTTTAAAATAAGTGAAAAAGTAGAATTAAAAGTGTACAAATGCACGTGTATGCGTATATACGTGTGTGTGTGTCTGTATATATATGTATATATATATACGGAGACTTGGGCGAATATTCTTCAGGAAGTTAGCTATTATGTGCAACTGTTTTATTTCTATTTTCTTCAATTAGCTTGTCTGCCGTCCAGACAACATTAATTATCCTACACGGTCTTGTGATTTTGAAAGTGTTCACGTAGACTTATATTGTAATCTAGAATTTGGAATGATAATACGAAAACGTAGCAATTAATTGGTTAGATTCCTTTATAAATACTAATTCAATTTCTCGAGAATAATGAGCCTTAATAAACAATGACAAATAAGCATTCTTTTTAATTCCATCGAAGGTATTTATTAAAGTATCTTTGATGCATATGTGGATGCTAGAAGCTCAAGAAGTATGAATATAAAATCAACTATAAACTTTTTAATGCATAAGCCGAAAATGAAATTACCTTATTCAAGCAAGAAACTATATCATTGGACGGCAATGGCTCGGCACTTTCAATGCTTGAAAGCATTTGTTTAACGACATAAAAGAACAAGAATATCATACAACCAAAACTATCTAAATAGATACGGAGGTGAAGGCGTGTCCAACGACCTTTGTACGCGTAACTTTCAACCTTGGGTTGTTTAAATGCTGTTACCAAGTTGAAAAATAAGAGAGAGAGAGAGACCGGAGGTGCAATAGCCATTCGATTATATCTCCAGCTCCAAATTCTCATCCATTAGGGGCAACCGTCTTGTCCCAGTAGTGTGCAGCTGGTAATCCGTCCTATTTCCACTCCTTCTGGATATCCAATCCGCTTCGAGTGTATTGCGTAAGAAGGTCTCGGCTCCTAAAATTGGGACTCGTGCATTTGTGTTTCACCGCGGGCGCTCGTGTGTGTGTGCGCGCGCGCGCCTGCGAACTCTGCATCGAGTCACTTTATCCTTGACACCTGTTCAAGCTACATATAAATTAATATTTACACGTTTGCGTGTGAGTTATATAGTAATTTACTTATCTATAATTAAGGCATTTATAAGATGGGTGCGCTTATCAGTTTGTGCATGGAAATCGAGACACTCGGCAAATTAAGGACAATTATGATTTTTATATTTGATAAATAAAAGAGAGGCGAATATATTGACTTTTATCACTTTTATTAATATATTTATTTATTGTATGGAATTAAATGTATTTGAGGAATGTTATGGAACTGTGGCAATATTTCTTTAATTAAATTCACGGCACGTGACTGAATGTATGGAAATGAGTACCAATGTCTGAAAACTTTATTAAAATCATAAATATTAAATGTCTTATTAGTATCTAATCAGAGTATTGATCCAGCTAAAAGATTAATTTTTGCCAAACTTTGATGTGAGAAACGTATCGAGCACCCAGATTCGTTAAATTCATATATAATGAAAATAAGTATTATACGTAAGAATTATTATAATTATGTGAAAATGAGCAGAAAATAGTTTAATCTCAAAGCCCAATAGCATATAGATTATGTTGTTTCACATTACTATAAGGAGAAAAATATAATAAATATTTCGATGATTTTTTTAATTATTAAATGTACTTTTTACTTTTATTACGTAGGATGAAAATTTTCAGCCCTTTGTAATATTCTATTTCATGTTAAATGGATTTCGTCGTGAGATATGCTTTAAAAAATTATAAGTCAAAAGTACTACAAACGAAATGATTTTCACACAAAGGAAAAATTGTGAAAGTCTCTAGTTCCTTATTCAAACACTCGTATATATTTATATGTAATGTAAATTATCATTGATGATGTATACGTGGAAATATAAATAGAAATTTCACAAAGGGTAAGAGTAAAATTATTTACAAAGTGCTGACGTGGGAAATTACCAAGTATGGAAAAAAGGAATTTTTCTCTTTTTACTTTAAGCCTCTTAACAAAATTAATATTTTGTTCTACTGTCAAATAAAGCCTTTTGCTAGTTTCACTAGTCTTCAAAACAATTACAAACCAAGACATTTTAGTATTCCCGTTATTTAATTTAGATGACGAATTGTACTTAACTAATGAACACAGTAGTGGTTCATTCATTACAGCAAAATGTTTGTACGCGCATCGAACTTTTTCCGAATTATATTACGCCCAGGTAATAATTAGAAATGTAGTGATTATCGTACACAACAATGCTTTTACATAAAATTAGAGGGGAAAAAAGTAGGCAAATTTTTCTAGTCAATCAGTAGTTTAAATATGAAATCATGTATTCATCGATAATATATTACAAGTTAGTTTTTTAGTATCTGAGATGTAATAAAAGACAGGATATTTAAGCCATCGGTTGTGCGCAAAAGAAAGAAAAATATTTCTCCATAATAATTAACAATTTTTAATCACTTTGAGAGAGAAATTCTTTAAATTCAAGTGGAATAATCAATGTGCTGGTTGACTTTACGATTTTCCAATGCTTTGCAATAAATTTGATCGATTTTACAATAGAAATTCACTACTTTCACCCCATAATATCATCATTGTAAGAAGGCATTTATGCAAAGTCACTAGCGAAATTTTCAAAATTTTTACTTGTAAATCAGCAAGGGCTCGGCACCAAGTTTACTCAACTTATCAAGCATACTTACCTAATCAAGACAAATCCCTGTATTCGCGATCAAGCAGTAATTGCTCAAATAGAGAGGCGAGCTCCTGGCTTAAACGAGACTTTTCACGAGCCGGTAAATAAATTCTCCCAGCCATTTTATTATTTTGCTCGCTAAAGCGAAAGCGAGAGTCCAAGGGGATGAGAATGGCATCCACGCAGTGCGACAACCTGCTGCGGCTCGGATGTCTTTTATTTACGATCTGCCGACTCTATATTTCCCTCTGCAAAATCAATAATCGCCAGGAGGTGCTTCACCCACCTCCGAAAACATTTTTCTCAAATGCCGAGCCGCCAGTTACAGCTTGTTAGCGGCGGCCATTCGTTCTCACATCTCCCCCCCCCCTTCCCTTCTCATTTTTCAAGCGATTAGCCCAATTAAACGACGCCTCTCCTCTCATTGCCATTGCGCTCAAGACTTCTTCATTCTTCCATTCGCAGATTCGTCACTACCTATACTGGCGGAGCCGATACAGAATGTGACAGTGAGCGTGGGCCGCGACGCTCTCCTGGCCTGCGTCGTTGACAACCTGCGCAATTATAAGGTACTTGGCCTCTACGACTCTATCCCACTTTTATTTCAAGACTCATTTCATAATCCACTGGCCCATTGCAATGCCCGCAGCTCCAAGCTTTTAATGGCCTATAGAGTTCACGTATGGTAAGCTGCAGCCGCGCTAAAGAAAGAAATTTTAGCCTCGGCTCGTGCATAAATGAATGGAGAAATTGCAGGACACGCGAATGTAAGTTTAGCACGAGCTAAAGCAGATTGATTGCTATTTACGTCTAGGAATTTTAATTCCACGGCAATTTATTTACTCTAAATTGAAAAGGCTCCCTCCCACCCCCTCCCACCACCACCAACCAACCGAGCAGCATCACGCCAAGTCTAATATGCTAATATTATGCTGGATGGCTGGATTGTGACATTCAATTGCCGTGTAATGGGTGAGTGAGGGTGGTGGTGGTGGGAGGGGAGCCGGGCTTGTTTACGAAGAATGTCAGCGAATGATGTGTAATGAGGAGGGAAGGGATGATGACGAAGGGATGCGATGAAGACCGAGCGATCAGTCGATAATGTAAGTCGATAATCCTCGCAAGCAATGACCTCGCACAATGTAAAATCGGCGGACATTGGTCGCGCACGTGGAGAGACGTCTCGCATTAAAGCCCTAAAGCCAGGCTCGGATGTGAAATGAGGTGCGGTGAAAAAGTAGAATGGCCGGGACGAGCGTGGGGGGGGGGGGGAGATAGAGTAGCGCCGTGAAATCTTGTCGGGCAGGTTGAGCTGCGACTGATGTCGAGAATTCCCGGGACGAGGCTGGCAAGTCGCTGGAATAGCGCGGGACACGCTCCCAGTGCAAATGGGAATTATACTGCTTGCATTTGCGCGACTTATTTGGCGTGCGCGGCATACCGAAGAAAGGCGCGTTATATGTGCGAGGGGGGCGGGGGGCGGGGGGGAGTTGCATATTGGAGAGGAGCGCGAGGATTCGATTTTCATTGAGGCCGGCAAGTCGATTTCCCACGAATCGCACTTGAGATATCTCGGCGCCGAGGTAAGGGTTCTCGCATCCTTTCTTCGGGATCTCGCAGCCCTTACTCACTCCTTTCATTATTATTTGGCAAGAGACGTCGCGAAAATTGTCGCAAAAAAGCCCTCCATCCAAAGATTATCGGATTGGAGGTGTAACGCGGTGGGAGGGGAGCAGCGGCTTTCATTGTCCCCATCTCCTTTCGCCTGCAATTGTCTTGTGGCCGGAGCTTTGCTGGCATTGTCGGCTAGTGGATCTCGACCAAGTGGACTCGCGTATGCCAATAAACGAGCAAATGCAATGATCCCTTTAGCCAATGGAATGTGACTTTTAAATAACCTACTTTTGTGCCAGGTCGCCTGGGTCCGCGTGGACACTCAGACAATTATATCGATTCATCACAATGTCATCACCCAAAATCCGCGTATATCACTCTCCTACACCGACCATCGCACCTGGTATCTCCACATAAAGCACGTGCAGGAGATCGACCGAGGATGGTACATGTGCCAGGTTAATACGGATCCAATGAGGAGTCGGCAGGGATACCTTCAGGTTGTCGGTAAGTCGAAAGCCAAATAAAACTCAAACGCCCGCCTGTTAAAGTAGGAGCGATCCATTCCCGCTCACCGCACCCCTAAATGTTTCCTAATAATAAAAATAATTTAACCGTGGTTATAAAATTTGCGCCATTTACTTCCAATTACTCATAAAAGTGCAGTCAAATCGGAATCCAGTCAGTTGCGTCGTGGCATAAAATGTTTTATCATCATTATTATTATTGCTATTGTTATTGTACGCAAATGTAGAGGTTTTATGAAATAGTTTGTAAGATGGTGGTGATAAAGGTGGTCGGAATGCTGGATGTTGGTTCGGTCGATGTAGCGATAAGTAAATCTTGCATGTGAGTAAATGTGAGTAAATGTGAGAACAAACGGTTAAGACTATTTTCATATAATTTTCATGGCATCGGCCAGTCCATAGTCTCCCTAGGACGTTGAGTACGTTTAATTGCAAAGAATTGAAAGTCTTGATGAATCGAGGGGGTATTAAAATCACGACTCGTTGCTTCTCCTGAAAGAGCCAGCTACGCGAATCTTGGACTGTAAATATTTTACAACTATTGAACCTTTTAGAATCGTGGAATTTAAAAAACATTTTAAAAATCGGTACTAGTAAAGTACGAGAAAATGCGTATATAAAATATCGTTTGCGCGCAGTCTGCATTAATCTAGTCAAATAGACCGTGAGAGAAGCATATAATGATATTATTAGAAGGCATTATTATTATTATTATTATTGTTATTGTTGTTATTATTGTTATTGTTATTGTTATTATTATTATTATTATTGGGGTATTGTACTTTAGCCTTGGTAGAGCCAAAAGACTAAAATTCTAAAATCTCACGTGCCGCATTAGCCACCTGAAACAATAAACCGCCCGCAATAAGTGCAATTATCCATTTGTCATAAACGAGCGTACATGAGTGCATATCGTAGCGATATTCCCAAAAAGATAAATATATATTAGCCAGCACAAGCACATAAGAATGTTGGCCGGAGAATTGCTATTCATCGAGCACAGATTCAAGCTTAAATTCCTCCCGCCTCCCCCACCCCCCGCACACTCCTATTCCCGGCCCAACGAGGGGGAGGATCGATTGCGTAACATATATTCGGCGGGCAATTTTCCCAACCTACATGTCGTTTCATCTTAATCATGGTTTCTGATGACAGTGCCGCCGTCTTTCGTTACCAAGGAAACCAGCACTGATATGGTCGTGCGCGAGGCTTCCAACGTGACGTTAACGTGCAAGGCAATTGGATACCCTGAGCCCTACGTCATGTGGCAACGAGAGGATGGACAAAACATCAACTACAATGGGGAGAGCGGCAAGTGCTTTTTGATAACTCTGTGTAACAATTTGGCTTCGCGCGAACTAAAGCGGCGAGGGCTTTTTTTTTTTAATTGACCTGGCGGCGAGCAGCCCTGCCACTTAATTGGGATCCCCTGAGCTTGCATTTTATGAATTAGAAATTTTAAATTAGACGCCAATTCGAGCCAATTACCTTGACTTTAAAGGCTTTCGCTCTTATACGATTCTCTTCCCATTTCCAGCTATTTAAGTACGAAGCTCTACCCTGACAATTCCTTCCCGTTCCCCTCGCATATCGAGACTTCCTGTTTTTCAACATTTCAATTAAAGTGCTTTTTCACGTGGCGGTCTCAGTTGAGTCTGAGTTATTGGGAGAACGCTCACGTAGAAGATTATATTTGTCGCGCCGTTTGTATCATGCTTGGCTACGATAAAAGATTATATATATAAGACACGAGATTTCCAGTCGCGAGAAATAGTTGAAAATTACAATTCTAGAGTCCGCAAATTTATATTCGAGGCTCTCGTTAAATATAATCTATATATTTGTGTGAGCTCTCTCTCTCTCTCTCTCTCTCGATAAATGGCAATCATTAGGCGATTAAAGACGAGCAGTGCTAGTTCAACGCAAGCCAATCGAACGGATCGACTAAATAATACGAAAATTCCGCTCAAGGATCTAAAACTGCTTGCCACCTAATTGACTAATCATATTACTCCCCATTGAAAACAAGGCATAATATTCAATGGCTTGGGGGAGATTAAAATTAAATTTTCATTGCAAATACACTGATATACACTGTCAATAAGCTCGCGGCGATGATCCTATGGGATGCAATAAATATTTGTAAGCAATTAGGACTCTCGCGTTAGGCCCGTGAAATTTCATTATTCCGACAACATCTCTTTATCGCTAAATAATCACTCGGCTTGGGAATGAAGCGCTGAAAAATCATTTAAAAAAGACATCTTTTAAAAAAGGACAGCACGGCGACGGCGCCTACGGGAGCAGCCAGGAAGGACGAGAAGGACGAGGTAGAAATTCGTGCAACAATAGCCACGACTCTTTTATTCATCGGACGAGCATCTTGCATTAGCGCGCGCCATTCCAATGCCAAAACATCTGCACTGCGAACAAAAGTGCAGGATAAAAGTGCATTCGCTATAAATGAATTGTGCTGTAACGAGGCGCGGCTTTCGCACGCTTGCTTGCACCGGAAATGATCCGGTTGACGCTCCTCCGCGCGTAATTCACTTGGTACTTGCGGTGGCCGGACAAATGCCGAGCCTTCGAATTTTGAAATGGCCCCCTATCAGTACACGAGCAGCCCCGTCCCGACCATCAATTATTACCGACTCTCCGCCAGCATCGAAATTCAAGCCAACCGGTGCGCTCCAACAGTTCGCTACTCCGACATGATTATTCAGCCGCGAATGACAGTTTCGGGGGAAGCCGGGCATGCGGGCCAGCAGGAGGGAATAACGCCGGTCCATTCCACAACCAGCATGACATGGAACTCGATTTTTTTTCCCTTCCCGTCGCTCGGCTGGCCCCGCGCGTGCGCGCGGGAATTGCCGGCGGCGGCGGCTCGGCGGCGGTGGCTCTTTGGAGGGCGGGGGGTGCGTGGCGCGACGACGGGGCGGAGGGGGAGGCCGCTCAAAGAGACGAACGGGGCTAATAACAAAGATTATGAAGAGTGTTTTGAGAGGAGGAATTTGAGCTCCGAGGCTACATCAACATGGACTCGAATGGTAGTTTTAACGTTCGAAATTTCTCAACATTTAGCATACGTTTTCATTGCGAATTCGGCAGTTGACGTTGCTGACAATTCAGCCCAGACGAATAAGCTCGTTATAATTTAATTTATCTGCTACGCTCGCGTGTTACTGTTGGTTTAGAAGATTTTATCGTTATTTAATAGCTTGTTATTCGTTCCGTGAATGGCGGGCTTTCGCTTGCATTAGCATTCATTAGTTGTTAAATTCATAATTTGCGCAAACACGTGCGATCCGATGTAACGGCTTTCGATGGCATTATTTACCTGATCGTAATTATGAACCTTCGGCTTTTGTAAATTTAAGAAATGTGATATTTAATTCTTCGCGCGGCACTTGCTTCGCTTACATTTGAGACTCTAATTATATGTAACGCAATAATCGAGCGAACCTTTACAAAGTGGGTTAATAAGGAAAATATTACGTAGAATAAACGATTTTCTGTAATGCGCTTTCAACACTTATCTCGCGTAAGCTATCACCTTGTAAAATTACATGCTAATGCATATCCAGCAAGACACTCAACTTCACCCAATTGACCTACAAATGCTGAAGAATATTGTCCTTGATGATGAAAATTGGCATTTTAATATTAGAATATTTCACTTTATAACAATGCGGATCACTTCAATATTCCAACAATAAATTATATGGATCGGTATTTCTATTTAATTTCCATTCAGAAATGTGCAATGCTATTATGCACGCACGTTATTTACAAAGGACGTGAAATATAGTTGAATAAAAAAGTTATATAATATTGTGCTTACATGTAACGTCCGGGCATATTCAATTTTTAAACTATTTATGCCATAACTCGATATATCCCTTTACAAATCATCTATCTCTAAAATAAAGATAAAAACAATTCGTTTAATCATTTGGCCTGCCGACTTAAAATCAATAAAATCTCAAGTATAATATATCATTAATAATTTATTAAGCAATAATTACGATGCAAATCGAATGAAAAAATCGTTTAATCTTCGCAACATGATTCAGTATTCATAAACACTAAATGAAAATGTCATTTTCCGTATTCATTATAGGAATTGCAGCTCACCCCCCAATTTCTATGTGCTGACATTTTTCGACTACCGATCATTTGCTCGCATATACGACACACGCGCACACACACGCATACACACACACGCGCGCACATATCCTCCGACAGTGCGTATTTCGAATTTTCTAAATATTTCAGTACTCAGCAGCACTTAATTTGCAATTCAGCAATTTGATTTTTCGTTGGAGCAAACATTTAATAGATGGCACGTAAAAGTAAAATGGCAAATTAAGAATTGAGAAAATTGAGTTGTCAATGTAGGTGGGTGGAATAACCTTGAATTTATTTAGACAGAAGATGGGTTACAAGCCGGTTTGCCGCCCCCTTGAATAATTCCAAGTGCACGCGCGCCTCGATAGCCAAGGGAAAAGGGGCTTCGGTGGGAATGCAAGTATGCAATTTTTATTTAATAAAGAGGAAAGCACTAGAGAGACACGAGGGGCACTTGAAGCATCCCCAGGAAGGATAGAACATTATTCGCACAATTGACGGTTATATTGAATAAAAGCCGTTTAGAGCGGCTCACAAAGCCTCGCTGCATTACCGGCTGATATGTTGCTCTCTGGGGGTACCACGAGTACTTCTAACACAATTACCCGCGTGCTGATAGCCTCCAGACATTCTAGCTTTGGGTTTTGCACTGAGCACCAGTGTTCCCGCGTGCATCTTTTCTCTGAAAAGCTCAGTTTTCTCCTTTGAAGCCTCTTTCCGACTCCTCCTCGCCAACTCTTCATCCCCCGCGTACCGAGGCTCGTAAAAATACAGCCGACCTCAAATATCTGCCCAAATTGCTCCCATTCAAATAAAATACAAATTAACGGCAGTGAGTGGGGGTAAATAAAAATATAAAGCCAAGGGAAACGAGTATATTTTTATGTGCACAAAATGGGATAAAGTGCAAATGAAATGTGGAAAATCGATAAAATGGAATACAAAGTGCATGTGGTGGGGGTACGGGAAAATCCCGTAAAGATGTACGTACAAGAGTATGAAAGATTTAGCTTCGGTGGGATGCGATCGAGTGTCAAGTAAGTTCTCTGCTGAGTATTAAGGCGACAAATTGTACTCGTAAGGATAGGAATAAGTAAAAGGCAATGAAATGTACTGGAAAAACAGTGTGTTGTGTTTTTATTATCGGCTCCTATGAAATTTAAAGAGACCTGCATTTTTAAATTTTACGACTCCCAACGCAATTCACTTATTACAAATTCTTCATCGGATAAATAATCCAATTTATTTACATATTTGCAAACCTCCATTGCAAACTTTAAGAGTAGTTTCGTCAATTATATCTCATGAATATCATAATTTAATTTCGTGCATTTTACAAAAAACTGTCGAAATAGAGATTTAATTGACTATATAAAATATCAATTCCAGTTATGGCCATTATTAATGATTTTGTCGTTTAAATTGATTATTTAGCAACATCTTACATCATCGTACAGATATATAAGAAATTGGCGTGGCGTACATTTTATTTATAATGCCATTGTTCTATTCAAAAGAAATAATAATTTTTTCTCTTTATTTACGACTTTATTCGTTATAAGATATCTACAGTCCGTTTTATTTAAAGAGAAATTATTAAACAAGTTTATCATTCACGATCACAATTATATTCAAAGATTTTGAAAGCATTCAAAATAGCTTCTTCATTATTTTTATAACAAATTATAATTTATTTTGCTCATGTTTATATGTACTCTAATAACTGTTTACATTACTTATCACTTGAAGCTCCATACAAAATATCATTTCATTCTGGAAGTCGAATATTTCGGACCAGCCACTTACATAACCAAATGTTATTTCCGGAATTAGCAAATGAATACATATTCTAACATTACATAACATTATATTATTGACCTTGTCGTATACAAAAAAAAAAAAATTATATTACATTATTTGATGTAGTTTCATGTAGTTCAAAAGAGAAGATGTAATGCAGGATTACGTGGTATTTTGGGTTGAAGAGATACGTAAAAAAGCTAACCATCTTCACTTTGAAAGTCTAAATTAATTACAATCAATAATTATTATTCAATTAATATAATCAATTAATATAATTAATATAATAATATAACATTTTATTCAAGTAAAATAGATATTTGTATATTTTTTACGCTGTATTTACTATTAGTTAGGTACAGTTGGAATTAACATTAATAATTATTCCTCTATGTAAATTAATTAATTAATGTACAAGCATATGTAATTGTATGTCTTTAGGGTGAATAGATATTTTGAAAATAATTTCTGTAAATATTCTATTGAAATTGAAGTTTCTAAAATCCATTAAAAATAGATGTGCTTACTTAATAAATTTAATATAAAAATCTGTTGTAATTTAATTTAAAAATCGTATGGATTTTGATTGTTCTTATATATCATTAAATAATACGTAAATAATAAACATTTTATAAGCAAGACAGATATTAACATATATATATATGTATTAATTTTTACGTCGAATTTAATATGAAATAGTACTTTATTCGTATGTGTAATATTGCAAAAATCACGTGATATTGTATTATAAGCTGTAATCGATTAATTATTGTTATTTCATGGCGTTGTAAAGACTCGACACAGATACTAATACTGAATTATCTGTATTTTTAATTTATCGGCTGATTAAATGAATCAGTTTGGAATTCTTGATTTTTAGCCAATCGGTTGATAAATTGTATGGAGATGAATTAATAACCGTTAGTGAGCTTGGTATTCAGAAAATCGAAACTAAACTTTCACGAGTAAATACCAACGGATTAGTTGCAAAACATTTATATGGCATATAAATGCATATTTATTACAAAATTGTATCACAAGTCCTTTATTACGGCGCATAATGATCTATCGAAGACGACAGGTGTTCGGTCTGAAATTTCTTTGAAATTGCATCTTCATTATTCAATTTTAGTATTCCTTGGATTTTACTTCCTTACCGCCCTCTTTCATTATTATGGCGCATTTAATGCAACAAAATTCGCTGTCGACCATTCACGCCAAACCAGAGACGCTGAAGCTGAAAAATGGCCGAGTACTTGGCACACTTAATATCCACGCATATTTATAGGCTATAATTCCTTATCCCATGGCACTTTGCTTCTTATCAATACTTCACCTCTATCGTATCGTATTTAAATAATATAATAATTCGATACAATACCTTCTTGACTTTATTTACGATAAGCTTCAAGTGGATTTAGACGCTATTATAACGCTTACTAACAAATCAAATATTCCGGCTCACATTGAGGAAATCGTAGTAACATCTGTTTGATAAATAAGCAAATTTGACGAGCACTAACAAACTTGGCTTTCAATCATTTTCCTTCCCCTTCTATGCATCAAGCCTTTCGTATATAAATGCAATCTTATTTCGTAAGGTATAGCAAGTGAAATAGATATAGGATGTATTTATGATATATAGAGCGTGTATCGCAAAATGTTCTTAGAAAATGTGGAGCTGCAGTTTAAGCGAGACCACAAACAGCCGAGTCAGCTTTTTCGGCTGCGTTACTCACTTTCCTCATTCATTCCCATAGAGACGAAAGTCTTCTTGCTCGTATAGTTGCCATTTCCGCAGCAGCAGCAGCATCCTGTTTCCACGTGACTCAAGAATTTATTAACATCTCTGTTTCAATAAAATGTTTATTCGCTGATAAATGCTCGCCAGGGCACATGTTAATAAACGAAATATATATCCGTAAAATTAATGTTTATAAATGCGCGGAGAAGTAGCAGAACGTGCCGTCTTAAATTTACTCAAATAAGTAATCAAGTGTGCATGAAGCTTGAAAATAAATACAAAATAATCATTCGACTTTTCAATGCGACCTGCACGAAAAACACATTCAACACGTACACACGCGCACACACACACACACACACACACACACACACACACACAAACACACGCACACACACACACGCACACACGGAGCCACATGTATTTATTATTGAAACTAGAGAGGATCGCAATTTTGTAACTTTGTATCATTGAATTTTACATGAAAATCTGTGCAATATTTAATGTTAGCGTTAATATTGCATAAATTTTGTATACTAATGTTGCCCACTATTAAAGTTACTTGCATCTTATTTTATCAAATATGTACATATTTTTATTGAAATGATAATTATTTAATAGAAAACTATTTATGTACGTATTATTTAGTTAAATTACGTGAATCACGAGTACTAATAATTACAACATTTGTGATCAGTTATAATTTCATTCCATATCTTAATTTTAATGGGTATTAAGCAAATTGTTCATACGCTATTCTCATAGCTCTAATATTATTTTACGTCTAGCAATGTTTTAGAATTCTCAAATCACGGATCCACTAAATTGCTTAATATATCTTTATTTCAGACTATACAATTATATTACTATATAGTAATACTAATAATTATATATATATATATAATTACCTCGTAAGTAGTTGATATCACGATTGCTTTTCATTTCAATATTGTTTCAAATTATTATTTCTCGTTATATTTTATGCACCAACTTTCCACTATAATATTTCAAATATTATTCTACTCGTAAATTTTCATTCTAAAAATATTCTTATTTACATAATATTTATAACGAAATTTATCAAGTTGTCGCTAATGGAAACTTGACTATGAATTAAATAACTTGATTAAAAAAAAATTAATAAATAATCCTAATACCTAAGTAAATTACAGTAAATCCAGAAATGCATTGACGAATATATTCCAATAATTTATATAATAATTAAATATTCATGAGAGACAGTAGATTATATTCAATTATATGATTTAATTAGCATAAGAATTCACATAATTTAATTCAATTCACATAATGAATTAATACTGAATTTATACATAATCGTATAATAATTTATTTAAGAGTAAAAATACACCAACTAGTATAATTTTTAATTATAATGTGAAAAATTGAGGTATGAAAAATATATAATTACTATACTTGCGAATATTTCATAAGCTAAATTTACAATAAAATAAATTAAATTTATATACCCAAGTTCGACCTTCATTATATAATTTACATTAAATCTACAAAATACTTGAAAATATCGATGTCTTATTACATTGTCAATCGAGCATCTATCTCTTTCAACTTTTATTAGATTATCGGCGGGTTTAAAATCCTCGACGTTTTGCAAATGATGCTTTAGCGCGGAATATAAATTTTAAAAATTATAACTGCAATATTTCCATATGATGGATAAGTAGTTGGTAAGCATCGATCCGAGGAAGCAAAAGGTGAATTTAAAAATTTCGACACGTTCTACTTGCAACTATACATAATAATGATACCTGATCGTCTTCACTTTGAAAATATCGAGATAAATCAAGTGAAGCATTTTCTTTTACCGACATCATTTATATGCGGTACAAATTGTAAATAAACTACATTCAATTCCGAAAATTCTGACATTAATATTATAGCCCACGGATAGCTTAATGTGCACAGCTTAATAACTAATAATATTATTTATGCCTCATAATATGTTCATAATAATTACGGGAAATCAGCAAAGGAAGCTAACAAAGAGCATTAGATATTATTCATCTGTCTTTCTATCCTCTTCGATGTACGTGTGTGTGTTAATATGTCTGAAGAGTATGAGCATGCCATTGTGATACATGTGGCACATGAAATATCCAATAAAAGAATCACGGAGAATATGAATTCAATGAAATTAAATATCACGTGGCGCTATAATTTACTAATAATTCATTAAAGTAGGAAATACGCAACAAGTGTGGAAGCACAAATCATGATATTACAAAAAAAAAACTAAATTCAATAATAATATAACGTATGGGTCTTATTGGCAATAAGTGTATGTTCGTTCAATAGGAATATATTTTTCATTGCAACGACATGATCAATAATAATTCTTATTGGGAATAGTTCCAAGTTAAATACAATAGCACATAATTATTTCTCACGAAATGAAATTCCAATTCTCAGTCAAATACTCAGCGTACCAATAATTTTTCCGCAACAATACCACGTCCTAAATATTTACTCGTACGGGCGCCAATAATTTGCGCTTTAATAAAATCATCAATCACGTGGTTTAAAGCGCTAATGGCTTTGTCATTACGTCACGAGGACTTTTCCCACGTCCACCGAACCCCATAAGATACGATTATAATTCGCCTCCACGCTAGTTCAACATCAATTTCATTATTCGAACATTGTAAACAAGCATTTGTAAACGGCATGTAAACAAGCATCCTGACAATATCGATTATTTCCCACGCTATGCGAGATGATGAGCTGCACATATATTTTCCGTCACCTTTGCCGCGCATTTGCACATTCACACGTCACGAATTGTGACCAAGTTATCGTAAAAGAGTAGCAATGGCACCGCCGGGACTACTTGATTAAAGTTCTCATCGTTTGTGCGATGGTCGAAAGCTGCGGAGGTTGAAACACTCTTGAATCACTGTCAATAGGCAGTGGAAATTTGAATAAAATCGATCATCGGGGGAGTGGAGCAGCCGTGATTTCCCAAATGACCGCGAGTCCATGAAAATACGCTTTATTGCATCAAATTAACGACTACGGCGACAAATAATCTTTAAAGGGAAAATTTAGAACTACTAAACATCCTCTCTACTCCCTCTATATTAAATTACATTTGAATATGTGAAAATCAAGCGCCGCCCATGGATTTGATGCATTTTTTCTCAGATTTCTTAGAAGGATAAATTTTCATAGTCATTATAAATGTTCGGGCTGGAAAAGTTCTTCTATTTGGTGAATTTTTTTTGTAATGCATAAATTGAATTATTGATAAAACGAAGTATGAAATAGAAATTAAAAATTCAATGTAATACATTCGGGATGGATTTGATGCGTAATAGAGCACAGATTTCAAGTTGATAGAATAATAACTTTCCGCCTTCGTAATCTCATCAAATATACACAAGCGTAACATTTAATAGTATTTCTGGGAAATTAAATTAAACAGCAGTTATACAAAAAGTATGCTCAATGTGAAAATTATAAAATAAAAATGTTATCGCAAATATTTACATTTTTAAACACGTCCAGCTGGTAGGATGGAATTTAAAAGAAAAATTTTCACAAAGCAATATTCAATCTAAAGTTTTTTTGAAGCAATAGCGCACTTGCAAATAATAATACTTTAATCCGCCGTTCAGCCATTAACATTTTTATTAATATAGCCACTTTACAATTAATTATAATGGATAATTGAATTCTACTTGTATATTGGCATTTTATACTTTTAACTTTGTATTTTCGTAGATTGTAATGCGCATTATCATTTGAAGTGGAGCGATTAATTTTAAATTTACGAAAACTTTTGACATTTAATATAATTCAGTCGTCTATTATATTACATTATTTAAAATATAAATTGCCTTTTACATATGAAATGGAACGATTAATTTCTCAAAAAGTGAAATATTTAATGAATAATTAACTGGCTGTATTGTTTTTTTTTTTTTTTGTCTAATTTAAATAAGAAGCAGTGCGTTTGATTAATAATTGCATATATTTATGACCAATTGATATTCAATTTGATATTTCGATACAAGAGTAGGGAATATTTTCCAGAATTTATTTCCTATAGAGATTTTTCGAATGCCAAGTTTGAATGTTTGCATAACTCTTTTCCTCTACTTTTCTCTCATATTTGATTGCTAAATTGCGACCATAATTGAATTACTCATCTACTTTAAGCAAGTCACGATTATTTGCATTAGTTATGCGTCATCATATTCTAGTTTTGCGAGAAAAAAAGAAAATTTTTCTTCCACTTTGGACTTTAAGCAGCCTCGGATTTTCGAAACCCCCGGCACTTCCAGAAATTTTTATAACTAATAAACTATGCAATGAAAATGTATGTATTTTAAAACTTTAATATCTTGACGTGATTCGAATAACAATAAAAATGCTTTTAAGATATTCTGGAGTAGAATTCGTAAGATGAGGAACGAAGTTTCTTACGATACAGAAATACTTTTACTTTTATAGTTGGAGCCGTTAAACTGGTTTTCCGGAAAAGTACACTTTGCGTGCATTTTATCGAAGGTTGCAAGCCAACGTGGAGACTTTGCACAAAACCAGAAACAGGAAAACACTCTTCTTACAGAAGAATATCTCCACTCATATGCATTATAACCTCTTAGTTTATCTCCAGCCTCACGTCCACCTATATCTTACACTTCGCGTTACGTGATTCTTATGATGTAACGTAGATTAGAGAAACATGTTTATTTAACGCAAATAGTCCTGTATTTTGGAGCCAATATTACAATTACGCTCCTTACTATATATATACCGACACCAGGATAATTTCAACTATCCAATCTGGCTAAAAGCAATTGTGATCCGTGAATTACATAAGAACGTAGATTCTTTATATCTGTATTTTTATCAAAATTATACACGCTAGACAACAACAATAACATTTATTAAATATTATTGGTAATATCGCCAACTTTATTGTACAACTCCTACACGCTGTTGCTTTCATAATTTGCAATTTCTCGAAAAATACATAGTAAATAAATAATTCGGCATTCTGATTTACACATAAAATGAGGTTAAAATACTAAAAAAACCTAATCGCAATTTAATTGAGCAAATAGATGGCCGACAGTACTTTCCTTAATTTGACAATTTTATTGCATTTTAAATCGTCGAAACTTTCATCTGCGAATGAAGTGCAGCTTTACAACATAACATAAAACGCAATATCTTCAATTTCTAGTAAACAAGCAACTAAATTTATCACTTATACGGAATATGTATAAGCTTGGTTGAATAAAATGATGGGGAAAAAAATTTATAGAGTACATACTCTTACAATTTATTATAAGTATTTTAAATTATTTTAAAAAATGAAATTTTTTATACATATATACATTTAAGAACTTTTGAAAGAGATTCATTGACTTTTATTATTATTATGACTCAACCTGTGATATATTCTTGATTAGATATATTTATATACTTGATTAGATTTTGGATTTAAGAACATTCTACATTCATTTTAGGCTTGATTTGTGTAGAATTTATTTTATCTAAATATTTAATGTAAATTATACACACCTAGTTACAGATATAAATTGTTAGCAAAAAATTATATTCATTAAATCTATATGCGGATATATATATACGAAACTCACCTGCCCACAAATACACGAACACACACACACACATTATATATAAAAACTCAATAATAATTTGAATTTTCTAATTTTTTCAACACTCATAGTAATATTAATATTATATAAAGTTGCAGAAAAATTGATATATCAGATAAATAATCGATTTAATCATTTCATGTTTCATATTCTCATTGCATAGATCTATAAAAAGCAAATATACATGTGATTATTCCCATATTTGTCCTGCTCAATATTCCAATAAACATTGAATAAATAAATCAGAATTTTACAAAAATTACACTTGATCTCTTTATATATATAAATATTTATTTATTTGAACAATCGATGGATACGGAAAAATTGTATTTTATTGTAGGAAAAGAACAATAATTATTATTCAAAATAATTTGAAATATTCTTATTGGAGTAAATAACATGTGCATGTATGTACGTAATTTATTAAATTTGCTTTTGCTGTAATTGTACACCTTCTTCTTTGATAAAAATTGATCATAGCAGTGATCACGCATACATACCAAATTACGTATTATTATCATATAATTGAGTTCCACTATGAATTTTTTTAATTTCTTATTTCTTATAAGGATATATTATGAAAACTATTGTCATTTCAATGTATGGTGGAAGCAGAAAAATATTTACGGATTGATGACACATGTAAATTAAATTACTACAAATATAAATACATTATCGTATAAAAGAAGAACAAATTATTAATATGCAGCAGTATTTTTAAATAGCGATATTAAAATTTTTGTAACGCTCATCTGCATTGAGAAAAATATGAAAAATACCGGGCAATTATGACATCTATAAACATAAAACAATATTGCATATGGATATGTCGTATATATCTAAAGTAATGGATTTTTTAATTTAACGGTTAAATTTATTTATTTGATGAAGTTTATGAAAATATTTCATTTCAATTTAGTATGGGATCTCAAATTAATACGATTATAAATTTAATTTCGAATTTATTACTCGTCCCCATTTCATTACCTGTGCCTTCATTTATAGAATCCTTCAACGTAAGTAATTTGAAATCATTTCCATTTCTTTGATGTCACATGGAATTATTATAATCACGCTAAGGAGCTGCTTCACAATAAGCAATTACTTTGCGGAAGCAAATAATTCATTCCGACTAAACGTTAAAATACAATAATTCACAAATAGTCTATAATAATCATAACAATACTTGTAATATCAATGAATAACAATATAATGCGACTTATAATTACGAAGTGGAATACTTACAAACGTTTTATTCCCGCTTTCGTTTCCAAATGTGCCGCTTATAAAAGCCATTAACATAACGTCATTAAAAACATCGACATTTTCAAAAATTTATTTAACTAATATAAAAGCCATTGTATACTTGGCATTTTCAAAAATTATTTCATTTGACAATTATTTGTAAAAAGCTAAATCGTTAAAATTAATTTGCAAATTATTTAATATTCAAGAAACTTCACAATTACATAATATATTTTAAAATTAAATTGCCCAATTCATTATGACTGACAATTGATAAAATATTAACTATTCAATAATATTAATATTTTTATAATACGATTCCAAAATACGAATATCAAAGTCACCATTCGCTTATTAAAACTATTCTCGTTAAATACTCACACTCCCAATGCCATCCCTACGCATCCTTTTTATCAAGGAAATTGGCATGATTATTCAATTAGTACAAGTATTGCGATGCATTGTGATGGATGTGGATACGTGGGAGGGAGGGATCGTTGAAAAGTTTGGATTTTTCTCTCCAGCGGCGCGGCCAGTAAGATTAATAATTTGTTTGATCTCTTCCCTCGCAGTAAATGTTGTTAATGGCGAAGTACTTCAAATTACGAAAATCAGCCGATTGCACATGGGCGCATACTTGTGCATCGCAGCCAACGGAGTTCCTCCAAGGGTCAGCACGAGAGTTCTCCTAAAAGTGCAATGTGAGTATAAATTGGCATATCTGCCTGTCGTAATTTCTTCTTAATCCAAGTCACCTTGTTCATGTAATATTAATTTAGCAAAATCAATACGATTTATGTAACGCTGACGACGATAGTCTGACCTCAGCTGTACAAAGCCAAAAGAACACACTGGAAACAATGAATTCATCAACAAAATTAATTAAATATTGTTTGCTTATGCTGTCGTATATCATTGTCATTGAGATTCTGGCGTTTTGCCAGTTTTATGGATGTTGACGTCGATAACATTACAAAAAGATATTTTATATATATAGATGTTCACTATCAATAAGTGTAAATTGAAATTACTTTATAAAGGCACATTTTAATACAAATAATAAGCATTAAATTAATCAACCATGTTCGAAAATTTGCATTATTATTTATGCGTAGTTTGAGAGAAAGAAAAAAAATAAATAAAACTAATAATTTTGAATAATTCAACAATGAATTTGTACATATTCCTCGACTGTACATGAATGTTATTTAAATAACAAACCCAATATCTACGAAATGATAAAAAATGTGTAAATTAATACGACGAAATAAAATCAATGATAAATTATGACCCATTGAAATGTACATAACAATTAATCTTATTGTTAAAAAAAGGTTTATTTAACTGTGTAAATAAAAATAATGGAATGGTAAAAATTTTGCACGATGGCGTCATTAATTTGAAAAAACGATTTTTTTTTCATCAACTAATTCATGAGTTTCATATAATATCTTTTATGTTTCTCATATTCTAATGTAAATGTTATAGGGTACGAATATTATTAATTTACAGAAATGGTTGGACACGTTTTAAGTAAAAAGTAAATGTTTTTATGCAAGAAAGAAACATTTTAGGAATGATTTACGTGCTTTGTGAAAAAATTTCAATATCGATTTTTATGAAAATACAATATAAGTTCTAATTACTTAAATTGTACACGTTCCATACGGAAATGAAGTTGCATACTAATGCAAATTTATACTTGAATTATAAAACACAAATTCTGCTATGAAATAGGATAAATAATATGTCTGAAATCGTGTCAAATCAATGATTTATTTACACGCGGTAAATTCCTTTAAATCAATGATTGTTCGGGCGTAACCCCGAGTGTGAAATTTCAGATAGTGGAAGGGGTGAGATAGCAGGGAGTAAAATAAAAACGAAAATTAAGGCAATCCGGATAAC
>JAPYYT010000210.1:0-69601 GCA_030522565.1 Ceratosolen corneri
GGGGGGGGGGGGGGGGGGGGGGGGGGGGGGGGGGGGTGGGGGGGGGGGGGGGGGGGGGGGGGGGGGTGGGGGGGGGGGGGGGGTTGGGGGGGGGGGGGAGGATCAGCGTCGGTTAAAAAACAGTCCTGAATTGCTTTTACCCCATGTACTGGGCTTGTTGGTAGCCGGCGAATTGGCCGTACGTGTAGCCCTGCATGCCCTGCAGGAAGCCACCGGCCTGCATCTGCGTCGCCGTCGTCGGGTAAGACTGAGGTGGATACCAATAGCCAAGTTGACCAGCGCTGCCAACCCCGCCGACCCCACCTACTCCAGCAACTCCAGCGGCCGCCGCCGCCGCCGCCGCCGCCGCATAATAGGGGTACGTTGCTGACGAGAGTGCCTGTTTTGAAAAAAATGTACGATTTTTTTTTATGTATGTTGATGCTCTCTTACAAAATGTATTGTTTGTGGTGGAGTGGGTTTTGCATGGAGGATGCCAGCATTATTTATGTGGCATATCGATTAGTCATTTCACGTACGAGTCTATTTTCCAAATCATTTGCTCGGTCTAGTTATTTGAAAAGATACGGATATTCGAAAGCAAAGGAGAAGAAGAGAAGAGAAAATTATAATAAAGAATTAGAGCTTCGAACGTTATAAACATTAAAAAGCATACACACACACACACACACACATATATATATAATATAGTATTTATCATTTCAAGTGGGCAGAGAATAAGTTTGTTGGATTTCTTGTAGATGTAAAGCTGTTTTGAAAATTGTCTTTAATTATAATTCTAACGTCCACACCTAAATAAGAACAATTATATTATTATTTAGATCGAAGATCATTACATTTTAAGTGATTTTCAACAAGCACGCTTCAATGTACACCTTCAATGTAATATATTTTTGTTGATGCAGTTGAACATTGTAAAATTACATTACGTGCTCATTATAAATTACTTTAAAAGTTTCTATTTATGTGTCATCTGTTCAACTACTTCTTAACACAGATCTGGCGAGTAAAAGAATAATATATATTTTTTGCTGAATGTGGGTTTTAAAATATCATTGTAACGTAATATTTTATGTATTTTTTTTTTGTTTTTTTTTGTTTTTTTTTGTTTGTAGTATATTCATTATTTTAAGTAAATTTATTTAACAATAAACAATATCTTTATTATTCGTTTTTATAAAAAAAATAGCAATGGTGTAACAGCGTTGTTAATTTTATTCTAGGAAATTATGCGAATTCAGTAGTGCAATTATTTTCAAATTATTCACTTCAAATATCAATTAGAAATATATTTATATATACATGTGCATATGTTTAATTGATAATATAACAATATTTTTACAAATCAATAAATAAAAAATGTTTTAATTCTTATTGTACTGTAAAGGATTGCCATGAGAATAAATAATTCAAAATGAAATTGGTGCATTTTAAAAAGTTAATCTTGAAATATCTAAAGAAGATATGTATATATGTATGTATATAGATATATGATATATTGGAGTTGGTATATTAGAAATGAAAGGAGTTGCATAACTTTGTTGCTACTGGATGCGAGAGAGCAAATTAATAATTTTCCCATAGAATAGAATACTTTCCAATCAATTACACATCTCTTGTAAAATTTCGCAGTTATGAGTCTGTCGAGTCGAATGCGAATTTAGCAATTAGAACTTTGTAAATGTGTTAATAACGCGATTATACTCACGTCGAAAGAGTTTATGTCCGCGGGAGCACGAATATATCAACTTTAGATGCTTTTTCCCTGTAATATTGTGGTGAAATGCGTCAACTCTAAGGTGTTTATTTGAATCGGCACGAGTCGGCCAAGATTTGAAAATCTTTTTATCCCTCACCATCAGCCAATATCATGAGATTTCGACGTTGCAACTCTATAAAATCTCAGACCTTATTAAATTTTAACGAAATTGCCCTCGTGTTTACGGAGAGCTTGCGGAGAGAGCTTCGCGGCATAATGGTACATTGTTTTTCCTGGATTCACATCGATTCACTCCGTTTGAAAACTGATTTCCCTGATAGTTGTGTTTTTCGAACAAAATCATGGGAAGCCTCGCGTTTACAGTGGAAAGATAACGCGCGCCGTTTCGCCTTCTCAATCGCCGACAAATCCGGGCCTTCGAGACTCGTCGTGTGAAGCTCGCGGCAGCGCACCTAGGCGGGGCAATTTCTTTCATTTGGAAAAATGCAATAGGGAAAATCGATTTTCCGACCGCCTACTACCATCTCAAACATCTCAAAATGTATCAGTAAAGTTATATATGTGTGTGTGTACACAGTATAATGAGGGCTGATTCATCGCACGAGAGAATAGGAGGAGGGTCGGCCTCGCGTGAGAATATGACCGAGATTCGCGTGCTCGTTATAGCCGAGGAAATAGGGCGTGGAGAGTTTAAGAGAGGGAATAGAAATAGCGCGGAACTTTATTTAGAGAGTTTTGCACGAAGGCCTTGAAGCCTCGGCCGGCTCTTTAATAGCTCGGGCGGTGCATTTTTTATGCGGCAGTTCTGCTCAAATTGTTTTTTGCTTAAGTTGCGCGTCTTAACGAGGCGCACTACGTACCTCTGTCTGGCAGAAAATTATAATTTCGCGTGGGGGTGGGAGGAGGAGTTTAGGGCGACTGGACGGCCATCGCCAGCAGTCGAGATGCTTTTATGTATTGTCAACTGCTAGATCCTCGTATCTCCGAGGTCCTTTCTTGCGTGGACGGGAGTATATGGGTCATAAGGCGATTTATAATGCGAGTAATGCGAGGCTTAGGATAATGGCCCGATGATTTATTGCCCATAATAAAGTACGGGGGAATTATGATGCTGTGAATTACAATTTTATCGGCGAGACTTTTGTTTTTGTTTGTCTTCTCACGGCTAGTTATCTTTAGAACGGGAGGGCTGCGAAAAGTGGCGCATTGCTGATTAGCCGACTCAACATCAACAATTTCGAGGCTAATAGGCCGGCTAAGTAACCCGGCTGTGTTCTCTTGGTGTCTTGATCTCTCCCCTTCTAATGCAACTTACCTTCTCTCCAACGACTTTATCCACTCGTTGCGATCCTATCAACCACGAGCTTTTTATGCCCAACTCAACAATCGGCTACGATTATAGAGATGGAATCGGCAATAATACAATAATAAGAGAGTTTATTAAACTAGCTAAAGTATATGAGCCTAGCGAGTACGGCCAATACGGCGAGTACAATAAATACCGAGTGAAAACCGTTGGAAAAGCATACAAACAATTATAGCTTAGACTATATAGTCGAGTGGACACACACAAATGTATGACGAAATTGCTGAAAAGTCCATTGTCTTGTGGGAGGGCAATTTCTTGGACTTTAGAAGCGTCAAATATTCGGAGCAATGACATAGGCGTATTTGAATGCGATGACGTATCGTACATTTGCCTGATAAAATAATAATAACAAGTGCTAAGCATCGATTGAGCACATTTCCAAGCCTCGGGGAGCATCAGCAAAATGCTTGGCAAAATATCTGTTTATCGTGGCGCTTTCAATTGAATTGAATACTCGAATTAAATACCAGCCAAGTATTTATTATAGAATCACTTTGAAGTGGCTCGTATACTAATTGTGCTCGTGTGTGTTAGGTATTGATGATGCTAGCTTTTGAGTCTCTATAATTCATGAAATAGGCAAGTGAGCGAATCTCCGCAAAGCAGTTGATTTATCAACGAATTGCCGATGAAGATGAGCATTATTTATCTCTATTCAAACGTTATATTTCTTTCCTTCGATCGAGTGCTTTACACCCAAGGCTTTCAACAAGCATCATTGTAATGTGCACATTAATTTTACACGTGTCACGTACATGACAAGTAATTTTTGAAAATTGTCCCACAATGCACATAAACAGTGCACATCGAATTTCAGGCAAATGCGCATATATACTAGTCATTGGTGACATTGGCCCGGCGCCTCAACACATGCAACACGAGCCTCTATTCAATCGATTGAGCCATTAAGGTTAAAAAAAGGAGAAGAGTCCGTTTTAAAATATAAAAGGCTTGAGAATGCGAGTGCATTCGACGAGGAAGTTGACGAATAAACGAATAATCTCTCTTATTAACGAACGGACCCTCTGGCTGCCTTATTTCTTTGAAGTCCACTGAAATATTATGGGGGGATACTTTTTTTTAAAAATGTAGAAATAAGTGAAAAGATAGTGGGGCAAAAGAGAGAAAAAAGTTAATTTATAGGAGCGCTGGTGGGCTCGGAGCTCGTATATTTACCTGTCCGGTTTGTTGTGCATTGTTGGGATCTCCGCTCTCCTTACCCCAGCTGCACTTTACTGTTTGGCCGTTGATATCTGTATTGTGGACGGCAACGATGGCGTGCGTCGCGGACTCCTTCGTGGAAAATCTGCGCAACGGACAAAGGAACAAGTGCGGGCATTATTAATCTGTTTCGTCGCCCCGATGTGTAGATAGAGGGAGATAAGGGTGAGAGAGAGAAAAACATAGACTTTCCGAAATTTTTCTCTCCTCCCTACTCACAGCACTATTATTTATATCGCGGGCATATTGTTGCTATTTTCACATAAAGTTGATGAGATAAATAGTTTAAATCGGATTCAAGAGCGCGTACGTCTCGGTGCTTTCAAATGCTCGAGTAAGCGCGATTCGAGAATTACAATATCGAAGACGTAAGTCTCGCTCAAAGTACGAGGAAATCTCTCTCTGTGTGTGTGTGTTCGTGTGTGTGACGTGAAACTTAAATTATTAAACAATTGAATGGATTATAAATCATGCATATATATTTGTTTGTTTATTCCTATAAAATTGTATATATCAACATCATCATTGTCGTCATGGAAATACGTTCAGCTAATAAATTAATATCTTTATCTAGTTAAAGAAAGAAGATTTAGGAGGCATTTTTACGTGGAAAATACATTTTTGAAAAATATTTTATAATTTATTTGTTCATGATATAAAATCGTTTCTCCTGACTTATTCTTAGCGGAGTTCCTAGGGATGATGATTGTATGTACTGTACCGATAAGGAATAAAAATGTTATTATAAATGAAATTTCATTATAAATACATAAAAGAATGGGAATTTTAATTGAAAAGAAAAAGAGAAAAACGTTAAGCTGCCGAGTCGGGAAACCTAAAATAATATTAAAAATTTTGCGAGCTTAAGATCAATGAAACACAACGTGGGATTAGAGGTAGTGGATCGGTGAATGGAACTTCAATCGAGAATGGATAATTCAATTTTTACACAAATTCCAAAAAATATAAAGTCAATTATAGGCGGATTTCCTAGGTAAATACTGCCACGCTTTATTTCAACATAATATTTTCATAATAATTTGCACCACTTTCTATTATTATTGCACACTGCATTTCGGACGGATAAAGTGAAATTCTTCGATATATATTTATCGATGCCCAGCTAATTGCAAATAATCGCTCGACTTGCTTATAAATTCAGTTAAAAATCACGATAATTATCATTCCAATTAAAAGCCATGCATATTAATAATGCTTAGATGTATATTTTATGCTTTCGAGCTCGAGCAAGACCATAGAAAGTGTCTTTTGTCCTAGGAAAAGCGGAGGCGAAAAATTGCGCGCAGACGGACTTTCCTATCATTTCCAACATATTTCCCACAATGAGATACAAACCACTTGGCGCCCTCCTCCACCGAAGCCTATTTTTTAACGGGTGAATTTGCAGATGAAAGTATTGGGCGATAACGATTCGAAGGAAATAGTAATAATAAGGATAGGGAGCGGAGGAAGGGAGGGAGGACGGGAGAGGGAGATGGGGGGAAAAAAAGGAGAGAGAGGTAGGCCAGTCGGCATTTAGATCTCCTGGGAGACTTTAGTCTCTCTGCACTTCCGAATTCGAATTCTCTGGAGGCGGGAAGCGTGTATACTCTATTAATTCGCCAAGGACTCGCTGGAGACGCACTATTCATTGCACAATGATACGAGCGAGGAGTCTAAAATCCAAGGGGACCAGGTCGTCGTCGTCGTCTTACTCGTCCATTCCCTCTGTCATTGTCGTCGGCTGGTTGCTTCGGTAACCGCATTGTGTAAATTCTCGATGGATATTAATCAAGACAAAGCCGCAGGCACCGCTAGGTTTCAGAATTTTAAGTGCAGCGGAATCTCTGCACTTTGACTCGCTCAATACTTTCATTGTTTCGGTAATTTTAATTGTGGGGCGGCCACCCATCCCCTCTCCACACCCCGCACACTTATTCAATTTATTCTTTTACGTGCGCGTGTAATACGGATGAATAACGATGTGGACAATGTTGCCAATTTCCTCGCATCTAAAGCACATTGCGCCCTTCGTTTACATTGAGAATCGCCAATGGTATTAAAGATCCGCGAGGGCAAATGAATGCCGATGTAGTGTCAGTGTCGCTTTAATAAAATTCTACTGCCACGCAACGAGCAATACGCATGTAGCAGCAGCACTGTGTATTGTAATGGGCATCGAATATTTAATATTCGCACACTTATTGCTCGTTGCGTGACTGGTCGTCGCGAGCGCGTGTTCAATCGCAAAAAAGAATGAGATCCCGCGCACAGATGGCGAGTTGCTGCACGGCGAGGTGGGGGTTGGATGGAGGGGGTTGGGTGGGAGGGAGAGAGAAAAGGATTCTTGTATATTATGCTGATCTCGTGTTGGCGCGGGATCAGATCGAGCCGCAGTCCTTACTTGGTCAATTCTCTTCCCTCGATTACCTTCTTTCTTGCTAACCGGAAATCGCCGCCTCTGCGGATATTGCTTTTGGCGACAAATAGCTAAGTATCTAGGATCCGCCTTAGCTTGGAAACGTTGACGTCGACAAATCGCTAGTGCCTTATAATTTAAGGCTAATCGAGGTGCGTGCAAGTGCACTTCGTATTGCAGATTGCAAAAACTAAAGCACTCGCAGAGGGCAAAATTATCAGAGAGGCAATTTCTTTTGTTATAATGTATACATACGTACGTGTGTGTGTGGGCGCGCGCGCGCAGGGGCAGTCGGGTAATTACAATTACAATTATAGTTCTCTCTTCATAATATTATAGTTTGCGATGATTTTGTAGTATCGTTTTTAAGCGATCGTAATTATAAATTCAGAAGATTTAGTATAAGATTAGGTTGTGTATTTTCCACACACACATATATATATATGTACGCCAATATCGCCATTACTAATTTGAATTTATTCATTTAGCATTATCTTTAATTATTATTTGTCTCTGATTTATTCAGTGAATTTTATACCAAATTCTCGAGTTTTTAGTAAAAATAAATCTATTCTTAATACGACACAATGCAAGTTTTTTTTCTTTTTAATTTTCTCTAAAATTTGTTCAATTTTTCATATTAGCGTTGAAACTTCCATTTAACACAATACTCCTTAAGATTCAAGTCACTTAATAATAATAGCTTTATTAATTATGCCTAATATTAAATGTCATTAATCTAAAATAGCATTTGTTTGGTAAACAGAATTTATAATAGATAGGCTTGCTTTAATTTCCTAAATAATTAAACTGTACACCAATGTAATGTCGCTAAATTTGCATCACTAGGACATGTGCATTGCATAATCGAGCTGTTGTTAATCGTGTAAATTGGTCGCGTTGATGCCTCCCTGCTTATGGAACTTTTTTTTATTATACGAGTCGCCTCATTTCTAATAACGACGGGACCTGCCGCGAGTTTTCCAAGTAATAATGCACTTTCACTTTACTTAAACTCGTCGAAATTAAAATCTAGCATCAAGCGAATGCGAGTCCAATTCGTCAAATTTGTTGTGAATTTTATAATACCTTTTAATAAATACGTAATATAATATTTCCAAATAGACTTGGCAGTACTCTTATATATATTTCATAACACTGTGTTATAAAGTTTTAGCGCGGCAATAGCCATAGCAGTTAAATTTGAGAGTAAAATCCTCTATTCGTTTAAAGCTGCAACTTATTCCTTCGCTTTTTCAAATAATTTAATAATAAAAATGCAATATTAAGTTATGCGTTATATATTTTACTTTAATATAAAATATTTTGTTTTTATAAAAAAAGTTATTCCAATGTTCATTGCCGATGCCAACTTTAAACATTTAAGCTCATCGATTGATTATTCGTGCTTGAATATATGAAAAGACATTTTTTTATTGATAAAGTAATTTTTTTACATTGTTCTTTTAATATTTAATAGTCTTTTATAGTCTAATATTTTTTAGCCAGAATCTTGCATCTAATATTATTATAAAGTTGCTTAATATATATAAATATTTAAATTGCTTCAATACTTCGAAATCAACCACTTACATGTTGTTCTAGCGTTTATAAATTATATCTCGTGAAAAATTGTTTCGGAAAAACATTCAAATATTATATTTATTATTCTGTTTATTTCATATTTACTAGAATGCTGTCCAATTTAATTTTTTTAAGTTTTCAACGCGCAGCATTATTAATTCAATTATTTTTATTACTTAAGAAAATGATTTTCAAAGTGTATGTAAATTAATTTCAATTAGTTGGAATTTATTCTAATTATTCTAATCTTAAACATGATATTTGTACATCTATTTTTGCTCTGAAATTAATAGATTGAAAAGTCCTTCATTAAGAAAACTTTTTAATTCGAGAATATTCAGTAAAAACTTTTAGATTTTAAGTTTAGTTGGACCTTTATTTAAATTTATTTAATTAATTTAGTTAATTTGAATATTATTAGGAGAGAGAAAAAGAAGGCTTTAAGTATTTAGCATGAGACTATTAAGTTTTCTAATTTGGTTTGGAAAAATTCCACATCACTTTCCTTGTTGTTTTGCTAATGCGAGGTTATCGAGCAAATGGCATAAAATGTACTGTCGCTGTTTTATTTTAATGCCGCATTCGTTGAAGGAAAAAAATTTTCATTATTCCATTCGGCTCTCTTTATTTGTCATTCCGGATAATAATTAGCGATGTTGAAGTTTATTTTCGTCCCTTGTCCCATTAAAGAATGACTGCGATGAAACAGAGGACAAATTGGTAATTTAATGAACGCTTGGGAGGATGAGAAAATTTACTGATATTGGCCATAGAATTCAATGGGATCAGTGTTTTACAATTTTTCATGCAGATCAAGGCAATTGCCATTAAAGACTATTTATTAATGGAAACCGAATTATTTGCCTTTTTTTTATAGGAGGTCACTCGACAGTGCGAAT
Organism: Ceratosolen corneri; assembly: GCA_030522565.1. Lineage (NCBI taxonomy): Eukaryota > Metazoa > Arthropoda > Insecta > Hymenoptera > Agaonidae > Ceratosolen > Ceratosolen corneri. Next base: position 9,213 of record JAPYYT010000210.1, read on the forward strand.
TGAAGATTCTACTTGACTTCGTAATTGAACAATGAAACGATAAATTGCGCCACTTTGGTCAACTTATTTAGAGAAATATTTATTTTATTCAATTGTTCAAGCACTAATTTTAGCCTACTCTTATAATAATATCTCGTTACAGTTTATAATTCAATTGAACTTATCCAACCAGCAAATTATTACAAATTAGAATTTTTTCAAAAAATTATGATAGTTTTGAGAATATTTATCTCAACTCAAGTTAACTACTATATTTCAAACTTTAGGCTCCATTTCGTACTTTCATGTCTTTTTTTTCTTTTTATTTACAATGCCGCTAAGCACTAAATTTCTTGAAAAGAAAAAATTTCGACTCATCATTAAAAACCTAAAAATCCCAAGATTGTTTACCTCCCATGGCTCAGTAATGGCTTCTTCCAATTGCAAATAACTGACTGTACAACCACATGTAAATAAAATCAATTGTAAGAAATGAAGTCATTTAATGAACTCGGCGATTATTAATTTACTAGTCGTGCAAGTAGATGGACGTAAAAATAAAAGTTACACAAGGCTTTCATAGGGGGAGACTAGATAGTTGAGATGACCTAAATTTTCCAAAGTACCGATTCAACGAACAAGACCGAGGGAAACAACGGCACTGTCATCCCCTGTGCATTGAAAAGGCGTTCCGTGACTGCGTAGTGACTGTTTCCTTGCTTTGAGAACGGTGGGTTGAGTGGCAAGGCGATTCGGGAAATAAGGGTTGAGAATTCGTTGGCTGGAGAAGGATGCTGAACTGCCGTCAAGTTGAGCGAGCGAGCGAGCGGGAGAGAGAGAGAGAGAGTGATTGGGAGCAGCTTACTCGCAACTATTGTCCGACTAGTTTCAGAATCGGGAAAGAGATAGTCAAAACGCTAGATCTTCTGTTTCTCTATGCTGGGGTCAGTTCGACAGCGGTTGCTATTTTCGTGAGCAATATCGACAAGCTTGTACTTAAGGGTCCATTTCGTTCTTTTATACCTTACAGTGGTATCTGTTCTCCTCCTACCGATCTGCGTTCTCTCCTATTCACTGATTTCTCGCTCTGTCCCGCTCTATCGCTGCAAGGATACTGCTTCGAATAAAGCAAGGACTGCGAGGAGAAGCCGTTTGGGCAGAGTCAGGAGAACACGAGGCAAAAATAGATTCGAAGTATGTTGAAAGATAAATTTGAGGCACGTCATAGTTTGGGGAGTGGCAGATAAATAAAAATATAAGATAATAAATGACAAGTGGTTAAAGATTATCGCGGCAATGTTTTTGATTCTAAATTTCAAATGTTGTCCTTGCGCGTCTATTCTTTCGTTATTGTATTAGGAACATTAGGAATATTATTAGGAACATTAGTCGTGAATACGTACAATTGATTGCTCAATTTGTTGCCCAATAAGGATCATTCAAAATACGAAATAGACACTAGAAGCAAAAAATTTTGTAATTTTCTTTATATGAAAAATGCTTAAAAAGTTATTCAACGGGGACTTGGGAGACTTTGACTTTGATTATATTTAGAAGAGAAAATTTCATATTTCCTCTCTCATTTATGATTAATCCCCTTAGATCTACAAATAAATGTATTCGTTTACACTACGAAAGCTTCATCCCCCGCCCCACCCACCCAGCCAATTATCCATGTCAAGTGCACGTATCGTCGAAGGATAAAAAAGAGTATGAGAGTGAGAGAGGCCTACCTGATGAAAGCATAGCCCTTGTCTTTGAAAACCCGTATTTCTTGAATCGAACCAAATGGCGAGAAAGTTTTCTGCATGAGCTCTTCCGTGAGGCCATTAGTGAGGCCTCCGCAGTAAACGGTGCAATTGGTTGGGCTGCTTTGATTGTAAACCTCGTCGAATGTGAGCGGCTTTGTGTTGGCTGCAAGCACAGAGAAGAGAGACAATTGCCATTAGGCTTCATTTTTTGAGCATTCAAATATAAACTTTCTTCGCCAATCTCGAGTCACTACTGCAGTATTTGATTTTTATAAATTCTATCGTTAAAATATTATCCTTCTCGCTCGTTTAAATTGCAATCTTTTGAAACTATATATATATACATACATACGTACATACATACGTACATACATACGTACACACACGCACACACATATATATATATATATAAAATAAAACAAAATGTATATTTAATACTGAAGATAAATCAGGTTTTGTAAAGTATTTAAAACGTATCGGAAGCTTTGTTAAATTGGTTGTATTTAATTTCTTTATGTATGGAAAAATTAAAGCCTGAAAAGATTTTTAAAGCTTGTGCAAAAAGTGCGAATAAAAGTTGATGAATTAATTATTTTTTAAAAATTCTTTTGAAACCTGATATCTTTTTTTAAATAATGAGTATAAATATTTCTATGTCAGTCTATATTTCATGTAAAATGCATGCACTTTTTAAACTTTTTGAGTATCCAACGTATTAAAAATTTAACTAATGACACGTTTTCAAAATTACAATATTATTTACTACTGGCAAAAAGTTAAAATTAAAATTTATTTAGGTTACGTACTAACAAAGGAAATCAGCTACTGATTGTACTCATAAATTATTTCAATTTCAATATTTTTATTATATAAATATAATAAGAAAAAGAGACCAAAAATTACAGGAATGCAAAAACAGTTTGTAAATCGCTTGAATGTATTTATTGAGAGTAAATAGCTCGCCTAAGCTCAAATAATTACAAATATCACTTTGAGACACATCCAGCAAATCTATTAATTTATTTTCATATACCACTACAAAGTAAAAATTTTCAAAATATTCTGCAACTAACATTTTAGTCTAGAATAAAACAAATACATACACACACATACGTATATTATGTATATATTACGGAAGCACAAATAAGAGTATAAAAGCTTTTTCTTATAAATAATTATATGTTTACTAAATAACGTTATGTTACAAAACTTTTATTACGAATGTTCATAAAATTCGATTAATATTTACATCCATAATTTTCGATTTAACCTACAACTTATTAATGTTATTAATTGAACGTGTGTTATCATTTATTTGTTTACATTAGCTTTATTATATAACTGTTTAAGTAATAAAAATCTTCGCATTACATAAATTTATAAATTTCAAACCTACATTTTTTAATACCTCGGGCCTACAATGATATTCAACTTTTTAAGAAAATCTTTAAATTTGCTGTACTTAATAATTTCATTTAATATGATCACTTCCTATCATCACATTTACTCAATAATTCTGTTAAACTACATAAGCCGTGTACGATTATTCTTTTCCGTAGGTTATCAAAAGGTTAACAAAAATGTCTTTCACGATTCAAATTATAATCTATTGCACAGATTGTATTTATAAATCCCAACTAGATTCTCATCGTTTTTTTACGTATCACCGTTATCACATTCCACGAATTATAAATGTTTTCATCGGAAGTATTGCAGATTTTCATTGAAATACTTTCAATGCCACTCTTTTTCTTTCCTATTAAATTATCTTTCATCTACGCGGAGCTTGGGAATCAGGTTATCTCCTCGTATGTTTGCTTCTTTAATCTCGATATTAGGGGCGTATGATGGTGTAAGTGCGTCGAAAGTAAAGGAGTCAGCTCGATGTTATAAGGTATTAGCGAGTCGGCGCAGTCGATAAAAAAGAGCAAATTTCTATCTAATAAATACATTTTCTGAGTCGTCATGTGAAATTCAGGTGTACAGTTGCTGAGTTTGGAAGTTTAAACGCGCCTTTTCTTTCTTCTGCAACTTCCTTCTTCCGATTTTATATATCTTTCATTTGTTTTGTCACAATCATTTGCTAGCTTATTGTGTTATTTATAGAATTATTTGATCGATGTATACTAGAAGAAATAAATTCCGAATGCTTATAGTCTTATGGATTTTACTCGAAAATGAAAGAAATAATTGATAACAGAATAAATTCTACTTTCGTAATTAAAAAAAAAAAAAATAAATAAAAAATAAACAAGGTATATTTGGTAATAATAAAATTATTTTACTTATTATATTTAAGATAAATGAGTCTCGCGTTATTAAAAAAAGTCAATTCTACATCAATTACGTATCTCAATGTTATCTATACTATGTATTTTTATTATATATAATACAGTTTACGAAAGGCAAAATTTAAATTTTTTAATACGAATAAAACTTAAAGTTACTTCATTTCGCTATCAACAACAATTGTGTCCGAGCTAAAAGATAAGCGTTAATAACTGAAATTTTTTTATTGTTATCTAAATTAAAAATACTTTATAATTTCATGCTTAAATAATACGTTATTTTGTAAGTTATAGAATGGAAAATTTTTAGATATAAAATCTTAAAGATCAGTGAGAGAGCATAAAAGTGCTCCACTTTGATTTTTAATTATAATTTAAGCTTTTATTTTAATTTAATTTCGAAGCTAAGAAAATGTTTATTTTTTATAATATAATGCAAAACTATTTGAAACTTTGATGCTAATAAGAACGTTCTCAATACATTTATTCCATATTGCATTACTTACTCATAGATTTTTCAATTATTTTTTCAATTGCGCGGTTTTATTCTAGGCTGTTAGTGTCAGTGTGCTTTTATAGTTGGTAAAGAGGTTCTTTCTGAACTTTTATTAGAGCTATTTGCATATTTTGATTGTACGTATGTGTAAATGTAGATATTCAATTTTTAATCTTAAATTAACACTTGTAAACACATTAATTTGCATGATAGTTTATATTTTATTAAAAAAAAACGCTTACCTAATTAAACGTATATACATATATATACTTTTATAATAATTTTTAACATTTTTTCCCCTAAATGATTATATCCTTGTACTCGGAAGTAATTAAATTGCTGAAATTTCTTTCATTCTCTTTCTATTCCATTATTTTACATTCAATCATTAAATTCGATTCTTTACTTTTTCTCAGCTTCATCTTCAGCTTAAAAGAAAATCGAGTCTTCATAAGTGTGATAAATTCTGACAGATTTTCAAGAGTTTCTGCGGTAATAACATCCAAGATTCTTACTATCGCATGTAGAAGCGCAGTAGCTTAAGGGTTGAAAAGCCCCGTAGGCAAATCGCATTCTCTCCTTTTCTCTCTCAGTTTAGTCTCTTTTACTACATAATATCTTTTCGATCTTTCTTCTCCTTTCCTATCCTTCTATTATTTTAAACCTATTTCTTTACCGTTTCCCCTACACTTATATAAAGGTTATCTATAAATTGTCATATATGTGTGCATATGTATGTATGTATGTACGGACGAATTTTTATATTAAATTGATTATACGGAATAATCTGGAATAATCTAACTTTTCATTGTTTTAAGGAATCTGTATCATTTACTTTAAAGCTGTAAAATTTTATTCTATTTTTTCTATTTCTTAAAGTTTGATTAGACTGTAATTTAATTTTACGCGAAATAAAAGATGAATCACTTCCTAAAAGATTCACACTACTCATAACCCAATAAATATTTTCCGCCTCTTCTATGTGAATAGAATGCATTATAGATCCGCGGTAATGTAACAGACTGGCAAGGCGATTAAAATTTTTTTGCAATCTTACTGCATTGAATTAATTGACTTGGAACTCAATTACAATCTAATTGCACTAGAGAGAGACTTTCGTGTTTCTGAACAGAAAATAATAAAGAAAAATCAAAAGATAAACGAATATTTATCTATGACGGTATGTCTCCCTGCCCGCGTCTTTCCGTTGACCGTCCGTCCGTGTGTGTTTGTGTGTGTACGTGAGCGATAGATAGATGAACAGATAGATAAATAGATGTATAGAGACAGTAGAGAGAAAGAGAGAGAGAGAGAGAGAGAGAGAGAATAAACGATGAAAAGATAAAAGATAGAAAGGAGATATGATAAGCGCAAACTTCATTTTATGAAAATGCTACTTTTTAAAAGGATTGTGAGTAGATAAATGAATTAAACTATTTCATTTGATATCAGAATACAAATTCACAAGGTATATTTTTCTTCGATTTTGTCGTTGAAACTAATATTGCCGAAATGTTATTTAATAGTTTTATAAGAAATTTTTATTAAATATTTTCACGAATCGCTTAATAAAACGTACTCAATTACATTTAGCGAAACGATACATTTCTCATAGTTTAAGTAAATAGAAAATTTAAGATCAGATGTAAAGTTATATAAGTATATGATTTATTTTCAAAATAAATAATTACCAATATACTTTTATTTATAAAATAAAGTTTTTCTATGTATTTATATTTTTTATCAGATTATGTTACATTTAAGAAAGATAGTTATGTTTTTATAATAATATCAAATAAACATAATTTATTGTTATTTATAAAGTAATTATACGAGACAATTTAGTTTTAGATCATTTATTCGTCTAAATCAAAAATATTACTCGGACCAGCCAATTGGAAAATATTGAGAAACAATAAATAATTTCAATTTTCCAGATTAAAGTCGGTATGAAAATAAGATTTACACGAGGCATTATGATTACCATAAACAGTATATAAATGGATATAATAAAATCTTTTGTAATATATAATTAATTTACGACAAAAAACTAATTACTGGAAAATGTATTTTTTAAAAGAATATTAGACTAATTAAGGGCTAATTAAAATTTAATTTAGATTTAATTAACGTCCCTTATCGAAATATAATAAACATTGTCTTAAACTTTAATACGTAACCATCAAATCTAAATAAAGAATTAAATTTTACAAATTTAAATTCACTTTTACTTAATAAGCGTCTTCAAATATTATGTAATTGACACAATATAAAATGTAGAGTGTAAAAATCGAAAGAAGGAGGTACAGAAATTTATTTTTTGGATAAAATTATACATTGAGAATACGTTTTAAATGAATCGATCCGGATTGTTTCGAAATTAGCCGTTTTATTTTGAATTATTATTCTATTATTCATTTTGATAACTATTTATTTCAACTTTATTAATTAGAAGATTTAATTGAAAGATCTATGCAAGTTTGAATAATATTTGACTCAGTTCTCTATAACAATCTACTGTTACGTGTAAAGTCATTTTTATGGAATTACAATTTTTTGTAATTAACTACTTCTTTATTGAATTATATTTCAATCGGAAGAATCATAGGCGAATTACACTAATTTTTTACTTTTATTTTCCTACAATTTTATATTCATATTTCTATAATTAATATAATTATTGACAATATTGCGAATCATAACATAATGTAATTTTTTAACTTTAATGTTTTATTATTTTAGATTGAGAAAAAACTTGAAATACGATTATTAATTTGAAACGTAAATTAATTCATTAAAAAGGTGTAATTTTGTCATTAGCGCTCTAATAAGGAAATCAAATTTTCAATATTATTATACTTATTATTCATGAAACCTAAATAAGACTATGTAGATTTAGTGTGAATGTAAAGAAATTCATGTAAAATATAGTTTAATATAAAAATGTGATAGTATTCGAAATTTTGAATTTATATATGCAGCCTGTATTTTTAATTATTTGGGCCATTTTAACAATTTAACATTTTAATAGTTAGATATTTAAAGAATAAGTATTATGCATTCTTCGAGGAATTTTTTATATATACATATATAATTATTATATATGTACATGTGAGAACAAAATATAATATTTTTATTAAAATCATTTTTTTTTCTTTTTTACAATATTAAATGATTATTTCAAGTTTTTCAATTCCTAAATACATATATATATATATCATGAACAAAAAATAATATGATTAATTTCAAAGTTCAAAATTATTAAAATAAAATAGTGAGATGAATAAAATTATGATAAATATCAAACACAGAAAGAAAATATGACTCAATGTGCTGTAAAAATTATCTAAAAGAATGTGAAAGTCATGGTTTCATCTAAACAACAGTAATATCAATAAAGGATATATTTTATTAAATTATTAATAAATTACTTCTTTATAATAATGAGTTTGAAAACTTTTGCAAACATTAAATGTTACTGTCAGATGTTGAGAAACGTAGATTATTATTAATTTTGTATTAACGATTGCTTAGTTGATAACAAATGACTATTACATCCTTCAAATTTGTCATTATTCTGTAATTATTAACACTGATATAATAATTAATGATACATACATATTATTTTGAACAGCTTTAATAATTTCATTTTATAAAGAGATCTTAAAAATATAAAATACCATGCATTTAAATGTTAAAGCCAATAAATTCTGTGAAAATCAATAATATAAAAAAAATTAGTTTTTAAATATAATTATAATATACTACTTTTCAAATTGTTACCATTACTTATTATAAAAAAAAACAACAAAGAATGTCAAGATCACTGAAAACATTACGAACTCTAAGAAAGATAATAAATAATTTACAAATATTTCTTCTTTACAGAATAATAATAATAATAATACAGCTATTTTATTTCTTTCTCATCTTATATAAATTAATGATTGTTTAATAGATAATTTGCACACATTGATGGAAATGAAACCATATAAAGAATAAATTTTCTATTCGAATTGAATTTTCGAGTTGAATGAAGCATCGTGTAAAAAATATTGCAATTAATAGATGATAATAATAAATGATAAAATATTTTAATGGCTAAATATTTATTGTAAGATACAAAATCAATAATATAATAAAGCCGTAAACATTCATGAATCAGTAATTGGTGAGAAAGAAATTAGCTTAATAGGTAATTATGCTAACAATATAGTTAAAAAAATTTACAAATACAATAGTGAAAGAGCAAAATCAAATAAAAATGGTGATAAATAAAAATTGCAACATTCGAAAAATAATAAGAATGTTCTTTAATAATATAAGATATTGTAATAATTAATGATTATGATAATGGATTCCTAATAAAAATCAATGCATAAGGAGAGTGAATAAAATAGTAAAAGTGATGAGATAGTACATAACGAATTACAAAAAAAAAAAAATAAAAATAGAATAAGAGAATACATTATGTAAAATTATAAATTATACGTAAATTGTATGTGAATACAATTTTACATTAATGTAATTATAAGTATATATATATAATTATATAAATAAATATATATATATATATATATATATATATATATAATTAATATATATATATATTAATATATAAATATAACTATATGTAATTATATGTAAATATATGTGAATTACAAAATTGAATATAACAAAAATAGCAAAAGAAAAAAGTATGAAAAAATTTTATTTTATGTTTAGTAAGTAAAAAGATGGAAGTGATAAAAAAAATTTGGAATATTAAATATAATGCAATTAATTTGCTTAGTTAGTAAACTTTTTGTCTGGTATATTTTGTTTGCACTTACACACTCGTTTCTAAGCCTACCCTTTTTCACTTTTCTCTTTTCACTTTTTCTGATATTTTTCTTTCTTTCTTTTTCATCTCTTTCTCATTGCCACCAGGCATAAGTTCCTCCCTCCTGCAAAATATTTGTGTTAGTTATTTTGTCGCGTTAAAATGTATGAAAAAAGAAAAAAAGGTTTTATCTTTTTAACGCATTTGATGAAATTATTTTTATTTAAGTCTTTGTCTTATTAGTTTAATGATAAGCTTAAAAGTAACATTTTATCTTAGTACATATTAATAATAAATTATTTTTCTACATCACATTATTTTAGTATTATAAACATGACTCTTTATAAAACTATATTTTTGAAATGGCAAAAATTATAATTAATTATATATATATATATATATATATACATATACATATATATATACATATAATCTACATCAGAAAATAATATTAAACTACAGAAATAATTTATTTACGATTATTTTCTGACAAAAATCTCTTGTAATTAACTGTAAACAAATTTCTTTGACATTAAATTTATCTAATTATCATTATACAAGACTTCATACAAAATTAAATATAATATTTTGTGTAGAAAAAATAATGCGAATGTGTATTATTTAAGAATTAAATTAAAATAATTATGTATGATTTTCTAATTCAAAAAACACAATTTTTAAATTAATTTTATTATTTATCTTTGCATACAAGAAATTTTTTATGACATTATTCTATGAAAAGATTGTATTTCAAAGAGCTTCAATTAGATAACGAAGTATATAAAAAAATAGTAATATTTTATTTATATTAAGTAGTTCACAATCGATAGAAATAGTGGCATGAATTAGTGTACATACATTCACTTTTAATTTTTATGAATTTTAATATAATTATAAATAAATAAGTATTGCTTTCGTGATAAAAAAAATTTAAGGATACAAAATCGATAAACTGTAGTATTTATTGTTATTTAAATCATTATATACAAAGTTGCACTTAATGCTACATAAATTCCAAATTAGTATAAAAATTGATAATTGTTTGTGCAATTGTAAGACCTCCTACCAACAATATTCATTGTTATTTTATTGATTATATCTTTAGAAATAATTATTCTTTTCGATAAACATCGTTAAATATAAGCAATCATTTCTAATTCCACATGATAATTTTTATTTCGATAAATATATAACACATGCATCTCATATAAATTCATCTTCTATATTTACTTATGAGATAGATTATCATTTACAAGTAAGAGAAAAAAAATATGGCGGCAAGGTTAATAATAAAATAGCAACAAAGTCTTATCACTCCTTGTTTATAAATTAAAAATAAGTAATCGTGAAATTTTCTATAAAATTTTCTTCCTATTCTCAGAAATATCTCAAGTGGATTCAATAATTAGATCTATCGAATCTTTTTTGAATTTACGACAATGCATTTCTTCTTTCTTCGACGAAACTGTGAGTTTAAGTTATCCGATGTATGTACTTTTATTTGTTTATAAAACGTATCGGGAAGTCAATTGTCCAATTCTTTTCTCCATTTAACAAAGAATTGTCGTTCGTTTTTCGGCTATCAGTGACAAAACTATCTGGAGGAAGGAATTCCTCACGGCATTTTAATAGTAAAAATAAGTACGGAAAAACGATATTTTTCCATTTTAAAAGCACGCGAGACATGACGTTTTATGGGCTAAAATTATTTACTTGTAATGAGCATGAGGTTGGAGTAGTAGTAATGTTAGGTTGTCTTTCAGTTCGTTTCTTTTTCCCTCCTTCTCGACAGGAACATTATCAGTTCTAATAAACCAGCTGCCTGAATTGTACACAACTACCACATACCTCGACGTATTTTCTCCCTCGCTCGCTCGCTCTCTCTGTCTCACTTTATCTATGATTCTCTTTTGTTCTTCTTTTTCATTCCAACTGCAAACTGAAGAAACTATGTAACTATGTCTGTTAAACTTTCCGTGTAATCTCGGGTGCAAACCGTCTTATATTTCTCCTTCTTTAGCTCCATCTCTTTTTTAGGCTCCTTCTTCCACAAATATATACGCACACTGCTTCTTTACTCACTTTATTGTCTATTTCACTTCTGTCTATCTTCATGCTCTTTGTTCATTTTTTCTGGCCTTTTTCCACCCTTTATTTGTACTTTTCAAGTAATGCACTCTTTTCACGCCATTTTTACAAACCCCTTAAATATGTTTTAAGCTTGGTTCTTTTTATTATATGTATTTTTCATTTAAAATTCAGTTAAATTTCATTTAAGAAATTTATATCACATGAGAGTGGGATTTCGCAACATTTTAATTGTAATTTGTATTCGTGGTTGTTGGCTGTTGTGATGACCCTTCAAATTTATTAATATGTTTAAAAAATGTATCAATTATTTTACGGATTTCGCATTGTTTCCATTTAAAGTAAAAAATGTTACTATTATTTTTTTTCAAAATATACACTTGTTATTTTCCTTTATATTTTTTGTTTGTCTTTTTTTTTTTTTTTTGTTGAAGTCTTTATTTTTCAGATCCAGCGTTGGCTCAATCGAATGTAAAGTGGTTGCACAGTGCTTTTGCAAAAAGGGAAACACTGCACGATTATTTACAGCTAGTTCTTTAATATTTATTCCAAACAATTGTTGAAAACACTGTCACCCCCCCTTTTTTTTTTTTTTTGTACGGATGGACAATCTCATGTTTTGATATTATTGGTATGTGTAACTCAAATACTTTTTCAAAAATGTTTTCTAGTTTGATTGATTTTTATTTTTTAGTTCGTTTTTTTTTTTTTGTTTTTTTTTTTTTTTATTTTTAATAAAAATTTGGTATTAATAAAAAAAAAAAAAAAAATTAATTTAAAAATAACGAAGACAATAATGTTATTTTACTTTTCTTTTAGGTTTGTATTAAAAATTTTATTTTAATTTAAATAAATTTATATAATTTACCTTGAAATTTGAATATATATACATATATATTTACTTTGATGTAAAATTTTTTATGAACTAAAATCAGAGATAAATTTACAAATATATTAAGAAATCAATTTTATTGTAAAGATTTAATCAAACTTGCTAATTTTTCTTATTTAACAAAATTTTTTTTTTTTTTTGATACGCCAAACTTGCAATTATAATTGAAGAATAAATAGAAATTTACTATTATTTATTATTTTATTCTTTCTTTACATACCAATACACCCATTTATATACATGCATGTATACTCCACACATATGTATCTATTATTAAATATTATTGTGCCAGTTATTTTAGGGTAAAACGTATTAAAAAAATAATAACGTATAAAAAGTATAAAAAGGTAACGTATAAAAAAGTAAGCCGAAAATATAATTATTCATGTTTTTCATGTTTTTCTGTAAATTATTTTTATTTCTTTTTATTATTTATTTATCGTTACTTTTTTCTAGCTTGAAATTGTTGATTAAATGAATGCAAAATTGTAATAAATTTTTAAATATATGAGAAATAATAAAATCATTATATTAAAAATTTATATTTGTATTTGTACATGTATTTATAAATATTTGTGCATATAGTTGAAAGCCTGTATGCGATAAAGATATGGAAATAAGTAGGAGAGACAAATAGTTAGATATACAAGGAATTCAGGAGTATCATACATACATACATAGAGATCATACATACATAGAGAGAGAGAGAGAGAGAGAGAGAGAGAGAGAGAGTAAGAGTGGAGAGAACAAATAAGTTGGAATATTGCCTGATTCGTGATGCAAAACCGTTTCTAAGTTTTATGTTTTTCTGTTTTCCTTCATAGATCTTAATATCTGACATTTGTAAATATATTACAAGATGATTATATTCCATATACGCATAAATTAACTTGCATAGGAAAAAATTATATTACAGTATAAAAGACTTTTTCTATTAATTTATTTTTTATTTTCTCTATTAATCCAACAATGTACAATACTTTATTTAATAATTATTTAATACAGATTATATTAAATCGAGTGACTAATCTAAATAAATGGCTGTCGAAGGTAATTGGATGGCTTAAAAAATAATACTACGCATGATTAATAAAGGTATTTTAAGGTCTGTACACAACGTCAGATAAAAGCTCTCATGGACATAATGCATACACTGATATCTAGACGTAATCATTACAATAATACTTCAAATAAAATATTCCGTCGTATTATCTTTTTTAATGCAGTAGTTCGGTTTCAAGGAGAAAATGCATTGAATGAGAATGCAAATAAATATGTACTGATGAGCTTTTAGCATAAAACTTTATATAAAAATTAATAGTTGCAAAGCTTTTTATGGATTGTTTTAGGTGATATTTAGTATACCTGTGTTAATTTTTTTATATTTAATTGTTATAATTGTTTATAACGGTATCTATATATATATACTTATTTGTGTATTAACTTATATAACTAAAATAACTTTTGGATATACACTAATTATAATTGAATTTATTGTTTTTTAATGCATAAATAATGTATATACTTTAATTTGAAAAATATATAGATCGATTGTTCTCACGAGTTTAGAAATAATATTGTCAAGTAATTTAAATGCCAAGAAAAATGTATTTTAAAAAATTTTTATATTAAAAAATTCTTATAGTTTTCTTTTTCAATGTAGCCTCAAGAATAAATAGTATTACTACATGTCGAATTATACAGTTTCATTTACATTTGTAATATATATATATATATATATATATATATATATATTTTGACATAACCTGTAGACGTTGTATCGATATCCAAAGAAACTTTTGAAAAACTTTTCGTTTCAAAAAAATATGTATTACTTATGTTAAAAATGATAAAAGTAAATGTAAACACGTGTTAACATTTTGTAAAAAATTAAAGTAAATGATCTTCAAAGAAATTGAATCATAATATAAGGATAAAATAGAAAATACATATGCACAGAGCTATTAATGAAAAGAATGGCCCAATACATAATTAAATTAATTAATAATTGAAAATGGAATTAAAAAGAAAGAGAAAAATAGTTTAACGAATGACGAGTGCACACACACACACGTGAGTATGTGCCACTTGTGACTTTGAATGAATGAGATGTAACTTTGCTTAGCTCGAATGGTGTTTATTACCAGATAGTAAGATTTCGTTAAGCACACGATAATAATACATTGAGGCATTATTATCGAGGCATCGTTGAATTAACTCGGCATACGATAAGTTTGCAATTGCAATTACAATCCTGATTCCTTTCAACTTTCAACAGTTGCTCTGACAACATTTGTTGGTCAAATCTGTGCACAAACAGTATACAACATGTAGCTTCCACAAATACATAACAATAAAGCTTAATGGCCACTATTTAAAATAATTTCCGTTTCGGGGCTAAAGTTATAAAAATAAATTGCAAATCCTCTAATCGAAATTTTAAAGCAGTATTTTCCCGCAATCTGAAACTTAAATGAAGCCCCTTGCCTTCTCTCTCTCCATTATTTTATTGGAGTATAAAATGAAGCAGCGCCGCAACAGTATCATATCTCAAGATCGTATCGGCCCTCTCTCTTTTCCCCCCACCCCACCCCCATAACGTATGTGCTCACTGAAAATTTGATTATGCGGAAGCGACGTTGGGCCGCGGCCATTGGCGCCGCGCTCCTCGGAGATATTCATTTGCTGGTAAGTGTACTAATCGAATGATACGCAAAGTTTTTACATAAATCTTTTGCCCTCAATTCAGTTGAATTAATATTCCTCGGCCGGCCTTTGCGGATAGCGAGGGGGGAAAAAAAAAAAAAAAAAACGAATGAAAAGCCGTTTCGATATATTACCAATTCACTAAGATCGTTTTGAAGAGAAAATATCTGAGTTTAATCCAGATATTACCATTGTCACTTCCCTCATATTTTTCAGACTTCAACACGAGCAGGATTTCGGAGCTGTGTGTGTGTGCGAGCTAAATGATGGCACGACTTGGTGTTGCTGAGAGCATCGCTAGTGATCAATCGAGCTTGTCTTATCCATTCTTATATTATACATACATATATACATACCTATATACATACATATACATACATATATTTATATACATATATATATATATATATATGTATGTATAGGCTTATATCCATTGGCTCTAGCTTATATTGATTATTCAAATTGCAATATTAGATTTGCCAGCTATATTTCTTCTTTTAAAGTTTTATGCCTTCATTCTGTTTTCATTTATTATAAGTTTACTTGAATTTATTTGATTCGCGAGACATAAATCAATGTTATTTTTTATTTGGTCGAATTTTAAATAACCATTACTTTTAAGTAATGCAACATAGTTTTTTCTTCTTCTTCTTCCTCTTTCTCTTTAATATACTAGATATTATTATATATATATATAAGAATTTTCGTAATTCTTCTGCAAAGACCAAGTAGGGAGGAAAGAAAAATTTCTTTCTATTAATGCAAAAAGTATTTTTATATCTCTATCGCGTTATCTAATCTCGTAATTAAACAATCTTATGCGTTTATAAAAGTTGGTGAATATTAATTGTCACATAGAAATTATTTATTATTAACATTGATATTAATAAATATTGCTCTAATGGTATAATTTGAATAACAAAATTGATCAATAAATTCATTTCAATATAGTTGAATCTATTTAAACAAAACAATATGACCTATTTCTAGTTCAATTCGTTTAATCATTCTCCATAAACTCAGGTGATCACATTATAATAATACAATATTAGTTTACCAATCTAGCTTCGTACAAGGCAATTCTATAATTTTATTTGCAATTTCAAATCTATAAATATGTATTGTTACGACGGTAACATTAAATTAATTAAACGGTCATAATTTATTTCATACAGCCGAATTGTGCATTAATTATTTTAGGAATTAATACCACGCCAATATACATTATAATAATTACATCACTAAATACTGTAGCTGAAAATATTTTTGTCGTTCGATATACACGATATGTGCATAGATTTGTATTTGCTTATAGTTTTAGTGATTATTTTCAAGTTAATTTGCCACTTGTTGGTATCTTGCGAGCGTGCAATCTCAATGTCACTTGAATTGGGATTTCTTAATTATTATCCACACTCGCCATTTTAACTAAACCGACTAGTTTGACAGTTTTGCCAGTTGCAAAGTGCGAAAGCCCCTTTAATTCCATAATCATTTTATAATCCAATAATCGTTTGCCCAACAATAATCATTCTTAGAGTCCGAGCAGTGATCCCGTGGAGCTCATTTCGGCTCTCAAATCGACTCTTCTCAGCTCCATTTATGCGTGGCGCGTGCAATTAGGTTGCTCCACGGCTATCTTAACCCTACCAAATAAGCAATATCTCAATTTACAAACGGACTCGCGCAATCCGCATTAAACTGGCGGCAAACCCATTCAATTATGCAATCGGACATACAAACAAGCCACGCGGCAATCAGCTGATCCCTGTAATCTCATATCTCCCGATCCTCTATACTCTTACGACCATCTCTACAATTAGTACGTTTATTTAATTAATTGTCATCATTACGCGCGGTCGGATTGTAGGAGAACAACGTGGAAGAAGGTCTTTACCTTTTGTAAGTGGCCAGCTGTTTGAAAGAGATATGATTACAGATTATTCCCGAGCTGTTGATACTTTTTAAATTTATTCTAATTCGCTTTAAATGGCCGATCATTCGCACATTTCCCTCCCTCCCCCCATAAGCAGTCTAATTTTCAATTCATTTGATGCAGATTATTACAAGAATTATTAGAAGAAAGTATTAAAATTATAAACGACCAGGTGGTATTAAATAATTCTGAAATCCTTGCATGTAAATGATGGAGAACTCAAAGATCCTTTTATAGAATTTCGTTATTGTATACGATGATTAAAAATACTTGTTAAGGATGAAGAGTTGATGAGAAGACGTTTTATCTCGTTCTAGAATTGAAATCAGAACTTTTAATTTTATAAATGATGTCTTTCTGAAGAAATTGCACCAGTCATTCGAGAAATTACAACACAATACAAAGTCAGGTATGACCTCATTATACATGCTAAAGTTTATTTATTAATTTCAAGAAGTTTAGTAACTAAGCGAAAATTTAGTAACTACTTTTTTCTTCCGAACAACAATGTTGTTGTTTTTGAAAGAAATGATAGGAGGCAAAGTTGTTCCTTTAATTTCGTAATCCAATCGCAATTTAGAGGTAAGATTCTTTGAGAAGCAACATTTTAAGCAGAATAAAAAAGGATGGAATAGTTGAGTATTTATTTTAACTATTTATGGGTGAAGTGCAATATAATATTTGTATGGGGGTATATAGGTGTACGCGCATCCGAGGCTTGAATTACAAGAGACGAAAGAATGCTCGTAGACTGGGGAAGAGAAGCATTCAAGAGATTCGAGAAGTTTTAGCGAGTACAGGCATGATACTAGTGAGAGAAGATTCTTCTGGGATTTCGATGGCACTCCGTTTGCGTTGGTAATAATGACGAAATGAAGTCGCTAGTGAGAAAAATAAGGAAGGAGGAGGAAGGACAGGCGAAGAGATGACTCGCCATTTTCACATTTCCATTGGGACAAGTTTCAAAAGGAAAAGAGACAAGTATTTTATAAGAAAAAAGCAACAGAGATATATATATATATATATAAAGAGAAAAATAGATGCGCCGAATAAGATAAAGATAATGTAAGATCGTGCCTGAACAAATGTAAGATGGATCACCGGTGGATATGTGCTGTATAGAAATATAAGGAAGATTACTTTTGTATATTTTCATATCTTTTATGTGAATTATTTGAATTATTCCTTAGAAAGTCCTAAGCGAGATCTCGTATAATACTAATTATATAATACTTCTTGCCTCTTAATTCCGATTAATACATATTTCATTTAATTATATTTGCATGTTTGTATTGGAACAGTTAAAGAGTAAGTGAAACATTAACTCGCAACGATCAAATACCTTTGATAAGATTATAATCACTACGGCGTCGTCCAATTATTTACGGGAATCATTAATATCTCAGTGTAGAATTAGTTTTAGTATCAAAGTCTTCCGATACACGAGAGCTTCAACAAATAAATCTAGTAATACTACACGTTGTAATCTCGTACACAATACTTTTCGAAAAGTGATTCTTATAAGTTCTATAAGTAATCCACCAAAAAGACATACAGTGAAATACTAAAAAAACAAAAAAAAAAGAAAAAAAATAAACAAAAGGAAAGACAAAAACTTGAGTGAATGTGTACAGGAGAGAGGATTCAATACACTTCTAAATAAAGAAGTTGAAATAAGATGGAAAGTGTCTGACTGTCGAAAATAGAAGGAAATGTGAAAAGAACTTTTATTCCAGAAAGGTGTTAAGAAACCATTGTATTTCAAATTTCATTTCAGGTCGGATCAATTGTAAATAACAAAGCTTCCAATTTCCTTCAATTCCTAGGCAGCAATCAAAGTAGGAAAAAATTTCAGGGCCATTTCCAATCTCTCTGGGCTTATCTGCAAATTATTTCGTAGCAGCTTGTCAATGTCACTGCCTCGAGATAATAACGAAATATCAAAATATTTCAACTTAATTATTTGCTTGAAACTTATGACAACAAAAAAAAAAAATTATACTTTCGGCAATTAATTTCATCGCAAAATTTGTTGAGTATATTATCTGAAATTATTATTATATGCCATAATTATTATAATTATACGGATTGATTGATTGGCATGTATTGATTGAAATATTTCATACATTTTTTTTCAATAACTGAAGTGACTTTATGCAGAAGACTTGTACCTCAAATTCACATAGACATCTTTTCATAAATAAATAACCAATTTATATATATTTAATAATAATGTTTATCTAATCAATAAATAATACAATTATTCATTAATTTATCAATTTATGCTCATCGCAATTTATTATTAATTTATTCACTAATTTGTATAGATTATGTACTTGATAAATTCATAATTACGATATATTTAAAGAATATGCATTACCTCATTCATTCAATAATGAATTTCAATATATATTATTATTTTGGGTCTTTATTACTGTTTGTAAGCATATATTTTCGAATTCTCTTTTAAATTTCAAAATACAACATAAAATACATATAAAATACATTAATAATTCGAAAGTTAGTGTTTAATTAAAAAAAAATTTACGTGAAAAACAACTTTAATCATGCCATATTATTCAAATAAAATGAATACTTTTTTTGCATATTAAATCATATCAAAATAATGTAACGAGTAAATAATGTAATAAAATTTTCGTGACTATTCTATTATTAAATGGTAGCGAATAATTTCATAAAATCATTATCTTAAATATAAAAGTCTCATTAAATAAATAAATATAAATATAATATAAATATAATTAAGAAATAATAATTTGTAATGAGCATATTTTTATAATATAAGATATGATTTTATTATTAAGGAATTCAAAGCTTCAATGCATGTAAACTTTAATATCATTAGCGACAACTAATACGAAAGCTAAATTAATTAAAATAATTAAAAATCAATGTAAAATAAATATCAATATTATTGGTATTGTTTTTTTTTTAACAATAATACAGTTTGCTTTTATGAAAGATTTTTTAAAAATTCTAATTATGAAGATGCAAACAATAATTATATTCACGTATGATCAATTTAGTCATGATAGTAAAACTTATTGTTAAGTTTTAGTTTGGAATTTTTATAAGGCAATTATTATTTATTGTAATACTTTATCATTATACTTTTTATAGGGGAAAAAATGTACAAAATTAATATATTTTAAATTGTTTAAAATTAGTTTCTTAACTTTATAGATGTTTACTTTTAATAATAATCTTCATACTTTTAAAGAATCTACACGAATATATACAAATAATTACGATTCATTCATACGTGATTTATTTATAATATAAAATAATCTGCAAAAATATAAGTAATAAAATACGGTTTTGCGAATGAGTTGTAAATATAAGCTTTTTTTTTTTTTTACAAGATTTAGGTTTTTGAGTAAATCAACTTTAACTATAAATTCTTATTCAAACTTCTTAATTACTATGAGAATGGGGAGCAGCTGTGATATTACATTTTTGTTTTTTGGAATTATAAAAGATTGTTTTAAATGGATTTAACGACAATTCTCATTATAGATGCGATACTGACCAATGAAAGTGTTCCATATTATATAAAAAACTATTTATATCGTATAATCATATTATTAAATGCAAATTCTTATTATCATTATTATGAAAATATAATATTTATTGCATAATGTATATCATTATTAAATAAATATTTATACAAATTAATAATCACATAGAGCGAGTAAGACCTTAGCGTGCAATGAGATTGAAGTAAAAAAAAAACTCGGAGAGTGTTCCATTAAGGAAGCTGTGGCTTTATATCGCAATTGTGATTCGTGACTGGGATTATATTATATTTTTATGTCGCTTTCGCCGAGCCAACGTGAGATCCAGCATTTGCCATGTCTGCTGATGCATACGCTATGCCTCATACCCTCCTTTTCCATTATATTCAATTGATCTTTTGGTGGTATGGAGCTCACAATGAGTAATAAAAAGGCGGCGATACTGGCCACCGAAGTTTACGAGACGCAAAATCCAATGCGCGTGAAATGGTCGAGACGATGGGAGTATTAGTGACTATAGGCTGGCAATCATTGACAAACACGATGATTTGCATTATAGTTTAACTATTTTGCAAGTAATATTGGCGTATAAAGGACAAGATGTAAACTAAAAATGAAGTATTAAAGTCGTAATCAAATATTTAATAAGTTGAAATATTGGAATGAATAAGATAAACAATTAAAGAGATAAAGGGGAAGGGTAAGAGAGAGAGAGAGAGTTGATTTCGTTTGTGTTATGTTTGTGCTCATGCTTCGTTTAATTTTTGAATTCAATTTTTGATTGGCTGCCCATATCACAACAGCCTGTAGCATTACTCTTTCATTTATCTTTTTCACTATTGTATTTGTTGTAGACTATTTTGAATTTGTTTTTACCTCGCGTTCTCTCCCCCATACAGATTCCATTTTCTCATTCTCATTTTATTCTTAATTTATAAAGGCTTGGCCTTTTTTTACACTGTCAGTCTCTGTAGTTGATATGTGGTTACTTATTAATTTACGATTTAAAATTCACATTCGCATTCATTATAAAATATTATGCAATTAATTTATGCCTCGGTGGTGAGTTCAGATATTGTTCAATTAAAATAAGTTCGTTGCTTTTAAAGAGTACGCAGTTGATGGGTAACATTATCCAAATTAACTTTATATAGACAAACGATTTCATTTAATTCAATACACGCAGGTAAAATTACCAAAAAATATATTGTTTATTTAATTGCTGAATAGTATAAAGAGATATTGATTCACTTTATGATTTTATCGTATTAAATAAATCAATTGTATATTTACAATATTCGTCGTGCAATTGTAAGGGCGGAATATGCATTGCAGAAGAAACTCGGTTACCAAAACTACTTTATGGAAGGCAATTTTATTGAAATTTCATCGAGAAAGGATAAACAAATAGGCAAAATTAAACGCGATGGAGCTTACTTCCACATTCCATTTATAAATTTCGCATCGACTTTATAATTGCATTTATTTCGGTATTATTTATTTTCATTTCATTCCCACAGACTATACGACTATTATTTGTATTCATTGGCTCTCTTCGTTTAGGAAGTATCAATGGAGTTCAACAATCACCAACAAACTGTACAATAAATTAGTCAACATTTGTATCTACAATGCAATGTAAATGCATTTCCTTTCGCATCAAACTGGTTGCGGAATTTCAATTAGGCCATTATTATTAACTGATTGGGAGAAGTCTTAATTAATATTAGCGCAAATAGTTAATGCTATTAAGTAATACTTGTAATTGAGAAAAGAAAATTGAGAGATAAATTTATGAATATTTTGACAAAATAAAGCGCACTGCTTGAGAAGAATAGAATCGATGTCGGTAATAAAAATCTGAAAAATCTTGTACTCAATTTTAATAATAGTAAGGTGAATAGAAAATTTACTGTAAATAAGAAATTTAATTAAGAAGTCAGAATTCATAAATATGTAATATTTGTTTAAGAAATTGTTATAATATGTTAATCTTAAGATATTTCATTGTTAGAATAATCAAACTCGGTTAAAAATTAATATTTATATTTCTCAAATATTTTGAATGTTAAAGAAATTTTTCATGTATTTACAAATTTTATTCAATTCACTTTATACGTTTATTTTCATAAAAGGATTTCGATTAAGATTTCTCCTCTTTTAGAACTACATTAATAAAATTAAAACAAATAAAACACGCTTTTCCTTTAAAGACGCCAAATTTTTCGTTTTCTTTAAAAGGATTTCTCAAATATTTCCCATAAAGTTTTAATGGCACTTTTTCAATAATATCAATAGTAATGCGGGAACATAATTTTTCCCTTACGAAAACTTTTATCTACAATTTATTCATTTCTTTTACACGTAATAATTGGCATAAGCTAAGCATTATAAATCTAATGGTAATTTTCTAGTATCAATTTATCGGTAATTCGTAGTTTTGTAATGATAATAAAATAGTATTGGATAATGAATATAATTAGCCAAGTCTATTATCAAATATTTCTATCTTTTACGATATCGATTTCGCTTTATTTTATTATTTAAACTGTCTAATAATTCGATTTGTCCATACAATTAATTATGTATGTTTATAAACATAACGTACGAATAATACACGGAAATCAAACTCAATGGACTTTCAGCTTATTGGATTATTAGCTAACTAATAATAATAAATCAGTTTTTATAAAATCCAATAACTCTCAATTTTTTTTTCTTCCCGTAATTTTCAACATAAATACTAATAATATATTATAAAAAGAATCTATGATTTATGGATTTTTAAAAATATTCTTTAATATTTTTGATAGTAAAATTAATTATATTAGTGTTGAGATACACTGTACTCTGTAAAGTATACGTCCGAACATATAAAAATGAAATCACAGTCTAATCCTCTCTACTTACATGTAATTAATGGCCGAGTAAACTAAAAATATAATACGAATAACTAAATATAATTTCAGGTTTTGATATTTTATTTACAATATGTCGATATATATGACAATATATATTGGATTATACATTTATATTGTATATATCTTGAAATTTTTTAAAATAAAACCAAGTTTTATTTCAAAATAACGATAAAAATACTTGTGTTTTACGTAATATATATATATATTAAAAAAAATACGAATAATTAATAATTGAAATGGCTATTGTTATGCAAATATATTCGCGGAGTGTAAAACAATTATAAAATATCAGTAAACTTGGCAAATTAAAGTATCGTTTGAATTTTGTCATTTAAGCGTCGTTCAAGCTTATATAATACAGCTTTTTTCGACGGAGTTTGAGATTTTCATTTGAAAAACCTATTTTCATCGTTATAAGAGTTTATATTGTACTACTTGAAATTAACGCGTTTATTCATTAATTATTTATCAAACGTCTATAGTCTATGGTAAAAGTGTTTGAGAATTAAATTACAATATCTAATTAATTATCGCGTATACGTAATTGTATGAGAAGGTAAATTATAGATAGAGCCGGTGATATTTATGCTGGAACTTTATAGTTTGTAATCCAGTCTGCCCTTTAAAATTGCAAGAATTTATTTGACGTCTGTGCATATAAAAATGATGACAACATTTAAGAATCAGGACTTTGTATAAATATTTATAAATTATTTGCAGCGCGGCATAAGTTTGAAGGCACTCATTATATAATCAGGTCATGTGCAACGCTCAATCAACAGTGTGATATAGCTACCTGTGTATAAAGTTGCTAATCTAAATATTTTCAGAGTCTAGAAATTCATTGGGTGGGTCGAGAAAAAAAAAAGAACAAAATAGAAAATCACTTCTTGACAATTCGTCTATTTTTCAGTTATTAATCTTTACTGAATTTCAAATTCATAAGAGAATTATCCATATATTGTGGTAGCAAACACTTATTGTTGATGAAAAGTAAAAAATTTTTACTTTTAAAATACGTCAATCGTGTACTAATCCTTCGAGGCTCAACTACATAGACAAAAAGGCTAAATACATACAAACTCCTGGTCCCTAATATTCAAATTAGATCAATATTCTATTGACTTGTCGTCGGTAATAATAATAGTGCTGCTGGCAATAATATCCATGGCCGTTACAAATTTTAGCAAATACACAGAGAAATTTAGTGACTGCAGAGGTTAATGTACTGCTCCCGTCCTTTTATTCTCTCTCGTTCGTTGCAAACACACACGTGAAGTGGAAAGTACGAAGGGTGGGGAATTGCGAGTAGCACGAGTCTTGATCGGGGTCCACAAATTTGTGAGTTGAGGCAGAAAGGTAAACTGATCCTCGAAAGGATGCTCCGGGGGCACGCCAAGCCATATATATAAAAATGACAGGATAAAATGTGTGTGGCGGTCAATACAATGAAAGATTAAATTAAAATTCGAGGATCGGAGGTAGAAAGTTGAACGAGAAATCGGAGTTGGAGGCTATTTTTGTTACCGAACGCGTAGACCTGCTTTATCCATTTGTTTCATCCGTCGTTATTAAGTCATGCTTCTACGAATTTGACAGTCAAATAAATCTTAAATAGTTATTTACTAGATACATTTATTGTAAAATAGAGTTCTCGTTGACAATCTTTAATTATCGTTGCAACCAACTAATTCACTTGAATTGATTCGATTTAATTTAATCGATAACCAATCGATGCAATCACGCTGTACTGATAAATTCTTATTAAAAATTGTCATGGAGAGGAACAATATTACATTTATTAGCAATTGGCCATTAGAATTTAGCACAGTTAATTATTAAGAATTAGATACTCGATATTTTATTGTAAAAAACTCTCTATATAAACAAATTGACGATAATTATATTTCGTTTGAAAACATATATATCTTACGATTTTCCCAACAAAATATTATTTAAGTAAAAGAAGTTGGGAGTAAAGCCGAATAGGTAAGGCTAAGTACGCTGTGTATACCATGATATAGGATGTATACTAAAAGGGAAATAATGTTGGAGTTATTAAAAGCGAGAGTGTTACGAGAGTTGGGTGCGAAGGGTGAGGGAGAGAGGGAGAGGGAGAGAGAGACGTACGTGGGGAGACGAAAGGCGGAAGAGAGAGAGAGAGAGAGGGATCGCTCATTTTAGTAAAAGGGAAGTAAGTTATATTTAGACCGATAGCGACCAAACACTGATCTTAACTAAGGCTTTGTTTGAAATATCACGTATACAAAGTGTTATTTTTTGTTGAGTAAAAATAATAAAAAAAAAAAAAAAAACGTGGCTTTTCGTATAATCTATAAATGTCTATTGTAGGCTGAAAATTCTTATAAGAAGCAAGATCGATGTTCCTATATTAGTTGCAAGATATATATATTATATTGAAATTATTTATAAATACAATTAATATATAAAAATACTTTATAAAGCTCTTAATATCCAAAGATTATAATATATCATTTTGTATAGAAACGAGGGTAAGAACAAATATTTCTATAAAGATTAATGGAAAGCTTTTGAAACATTTGATTTCTTAGCTTTTTATTGTTATGTCAAATTTTCTTCTACAATCACCGAAGGATACTTTGAACTTTGAATTTAAATGAAAAAATTAATTGCAACTAATTTATTTATATTTATTCATTATGTTAGATTCATTTGAATTCATATATATATATATATACGCATATACTTTGTCTATTGATTGTTTATATTCCAGTGGAAATGATTTTTGTCTTATTCTAGCACAGAGCTTTTCACCTGCGATAATAATTCAAATTAAAATTTAATAAACGAAAAATAATAGTAGAAAATATTCGTTCGTTACTTTCATCGAATATTCGATAAGGTATTCAGAGTGCTATTTGCGGGATCAAAATGAACTGCATATAACTATATTTTTAAATTTTATAATGTGAATGAGAAATAAAGTTATAACATATAACAGTTTTCAATTATATTTATACAATATAGTTATAAAAATACATAAAAATTAAAACGTTTTTATTTCACAATATCAAAAATGCGTTGATTACCATAATTTAATCATTGCAATACCTCGATTCTTTACTTGACAAAATAATTTTTCAAATATATTTTAGTATTAAAAAAAACCTTGTATTTTCAATAAATTTCAATTAAAATTAAATAAACGTTGTTACTTATTGTTAATAAAAGAATTTATATTCTCTTTATTTGCCATTTACTTTATTTCATCCTATTACAAGATCTTGGAGATATTTTTTTTTTTAACAAATCGATGATTAAGTATTTAATACCACATTCATTAAGTTTCAAATTCAAAGTAAAGTATTTTTTGAGGAATATTTTCAAGAAATGAAAATCATAAAGTAGAAAGAACCCTAATAATTTAGATTTCTAAGGCTCTTTTTGTTTCGAGATTAAATTTTTTTTTTGGCAAATAAACAATTTGCTTTAAAAACTTTTAATTCAAATATATTTGCATTACAAATTATGGTTATTTAAAGAAAATTACATCTTCAGAAAAATTTCCAACTCCAAGTGAGAATATTACAAATTTGAGACGCAATTGCACAAAACTTTTTCTACAATTTTTTCATATTTTTTTACTAATGTAAACAATAAAATTTACATCAGCTAGCGAGATCAGTTATTATGTTGTATTATTCGAGCATGTTTCGAGAAAATTAAAAAATTATATTTTCGCCAATGATGTATGCAAGTTCTAATTATTGTAGAATCATATAATAAATATTTTCACTATTATTTAAACATTGATACTCATCATGCTCATTTACATAACAGTACTATAGAATGTTCATTATTTAGAAATAAATTTTGCATGAATATTCATTTAGAAATGTAATATTTAAAATCATTATTTATAAAGAGAACTAAAGAAAATTATATAAATTAGATATGTTTGAGTATTCTAATTGTCTTTGTGTTTCAATACTTGCAATTTGTCGTAAATTTTATCGTCGATAAGACGAAATGATTATTATTTACGTATAATTTTGATTCAATTGTTGTTCAATGAACTCTAATAATCTCTTAATGATTTTGAATAGTATAATATCGTTGGAAAATAAACTATTATTCGCAATAAATAATGAATGGCCGTACGCGCATTTGAACATTGAGTTAAATTTCCAGCAATGATGGATCAATCCGAACCTCTAACAATATTTTCCAGATATATGAAATAAAGAGTAAGAAGCTAAGAAATGAAATCTATCTTCGAGAAAGCCGATAGAGTGTAAAAGTAGACTAAGTTGAATATGACGAAGAAAGTCATAAAGTAGTAGTGGGGTGCAAAAAAATACAAAGAAAATTGTTGGCAATGCTCTCCAAAGAAATACTATGAAAATTTTCGAAAGACCGCCAATGGAGATACTGTCCACTTTTCTTTTCTTTGACATACCAAAAAACACTTTTCACCATCTTTAAATCGATTCTGCCTGACCGCACTCTAACTTTGGCTACTTGCAGTTTTCTGTTCGAGATGCGTTATCGCGGGAGTGAGCTTTGCTGAAGTGAAAACTCTCGAGCTTGAATTTCATAAAAACGAAAAGTTAAGCCATTCTATTCCTGTTCGTTATATAGTTTTTCAAAAAAATTTGCCTCCAAATTACTGTAAAGACGTAAGTGGCTGATTACATTTGTCTTATCAACATTTTTTTAAATTTTTTTTTCGCCAACTTTTAAATGCCATTTTAATGCATTAGAGGCGCGAGTCAATTTACATTACATTCTTTCGTCCAACGGGAGCACTTACTTTTAATATATTCCATTTAATGCATAATTTTTGTGCATTACAACAGATCGTGTATTTAAAAAAAAAATTTTTTTTTTATAAAATGCATTACACGCGCGCGCGTGTGTGTGTGTATGTATGTTAATTTTAATTTTAATAATTCATTCTTACGAGAATTTATGCGACGAATGACAAGGATATTCTTTATTTATTGTTGTACAAGGGTGATTAGAAGTAGATTAATAGCAGCTACGACAATAAATAATGTGCTTCCTTTTTTTTTTTCAATCAAGTCGACCGTCACTGCTGCAAATATTATTGTAGGGTTAATAGAATTTCGCATAATAGCTTTTAAGGTAATTTTGGCATATTTTACTTCGGTATTATTCGTAAATTGCATCTAATTGACAAGAGGATCTATAAAATATCAACTGATTTCTCTCCGGTCCAATTGATCATTACCTCCATTTTCTTTTATTGCCAGGCTCCTTGTCACGTAATAATGGCTCGTGTATATTGATATCTTAAGCAACATCCGAGCTCGCTAATCTTTCGTGAAAATTTAAAGGAATTTCCCCCTTTCGCTTGTCTTGAGAATTCAGAATAGATCAATATTCTTGGGCAAAAAAGAAGAATGATTTCATCTTGATGCCCCCGTAGCGTGGAGAGAGATAGAGAGAGAGAGAGAGAGAGAGAGGGAGCGGGGGAGTGAGAGAAATCGTAAAAGGAAGAAGGTATAATTCACGTGGGTGATGTAAAAAAGTCCGGTCGGGACAAGACGGAGACTCCAAGGGAAAACTTTGGGGAAGCTCTGCACAGCCTTAGGAAGTTGAAGGTGAGAGAGAGAGAGAGAGACTATGGTTGCTTCTATATTGGTTGCAGGTCTTTAGAAAAATTGAGTTGCATAAAATATTATGCCCCCACTGTGGAAGTCTCGGGGTCGGCTCGCTCTCGTTTTTCTCTTTGAAAGCCTCTTTTTCCTTTCTTCTCCTTACGTTATGCAACTGTTCGGTGCTCTCCTTTTGTGTGTGTGTGTGTGGAATGATTCAACACCGAGTCACATGGGCTTGACGTAATCTAGTTTGAATTTCAAATATTCTGTTGTGCTTTCTTTTCGGGGAAATCTGGCGAAAAGACTCATCAAGTTGTACCACCTTGCTGGCTTATTTTGATTGAAGTATTGGGAAACAAGGAAATATTATTTGACGTTGAAAACGAGATGTGGCTTTTTAAAGCCTGAACGAACATTTAAAATTTTAGTAATTTTTACACAAGCGCCATTTAATTGGTCATGGCTGTGGAATTTCGAGATCTCTGTTTCTTTGTTCAATTTATTTTTATTTTGATTTTCAAGAAACTCCAAATGCCTCCCATTTGAAAGCTATCACGGCCAACTTACTACTAAATAACTATAATAATTACTTAATCATTCTTAATTTACAATTTATTTGAATATCTGTAGAATAGTAATGAAAGTGAGTTGATAATTTCATAAAATGAAAAAAATTTCTACAACTAATATTTATAATATATTTTGTTATCAAGTAGCTTATAGAATCATGATAAATATATCTGAATAAATTTTAAGTAAATTATTAAATAATTATAACAAATGATATAGTATTTTTTTCGTTAGATACATTTATGCTCATTTATGTCAAATAATTGAATATAATTATAATATAAATTAATATATCATTGAGTATTTATCTAAATTACTATCGTTATAATTGGAAACATTTATCTTGTTGTTTATAATTTTTCTTTTAATTCTAATAATTTTACGAATAAGAACTTCTAAGAATATTTTTTTATAAATATTGTAAGTTGAAAGAATTTTTTATTAGATTAAAAATAACACGAAAAATTTGCAATCAAATTAATATCGTAAATTTAAAAGAACAATAATAAATAATTAAATAAAAATGGGAAAATGGTCGCTTATGCCATGTACGTGTAAGAGTTTTTGTATTAAATTATTTTTTTTCTTCTAATTAATTAAGTATTTAAATATGCATTTTCTTAAATATTAAAATATCTAGGATGAAACAAAATTTTATTTAAATTGAAAGATCCTCAACGAAATTATACAAGTAATAGAATACGAACTTTTCAAATTTTCAATTGTAAAATCCTTATGCTTATGCAGCTACTTAAAATTCTGCTTCACCTATTTTCCGGCGCTTGGCAATTAATTAGCGATTACAGATGGAGTTTCTATTGAACTTGGCCAGTGTGGTGAAATGTGCAATAAAGCATGTTAATAAAATTTCGGACATTAATTAAAAGAGGGAGCGAGAGAGAGAGAGGGAGCGAGGACAGGGGAGGAGAGAACGAGAGAAATGGAAAGATAACGAGAATGACAGATGCTAAATCACATGCAAGTTTCGATTTGAAGTGAGTAAAATTGAAGGGGAAAAACAAAAACTAAATTGGTTTATGTAAATGTGACTGCACATTCAGTACCACGAAACTCTAGTAGAGACTTTTCTGATTCTTTGCTTTATCTCTCTCTCTCTCTCTCTCTCTCTCTCCGGTTTTCAACCTTCCTTTTTTACACTTTGTCTCTATCTTGAACAATGTCTGCACTTTACAACTTTCATTTTAATTTTTTCCCTTTGACCTTGTCATTTAACTTTTTTTTTTGTAAATCTTACCTTTTATTGATATTCCATAAGTTTTCGACTTTTCTACGTAAAATCATTCTAAATAGACAAAAGTTTTTAATTGTATAAAAGATTTATCGTTGTAACATTGTGAATAATATTTTCACTTCCAGAATTAAAGTACAGTTTTACAACAAAATATCAGAGTTTAAAAAGAATGTTTTCGTAAAAATTTCTTTTACAATTTTCCATTAATATTATTAATATAAAAAAAAAAGATGGAAATATTATTTTTTTCATAAGCTAATTATGAAACTATATAAATAAATCTGTAGGAATATTTAAGAAATGACGAAGCCATTGGCATCTTAGTCATTATTTTCAAATGTCTACTTATAAAACAAAACACATCTACATCGAAAATTATAATAAATGTGATGTGTAATTTAAATAAATGAAAATATTGGCTAATGATATTCCTTCTAACTAAAATCTATACATTTATTTAACAAAAGAAAACTGCTAGATTATTATAATGTACATAATGTACAAAATTGCCAATCATTTATCTTGTAGAAACAACATTCATATAAAATTGTTAACAATTTTCTCTACTTTTAAATTTCATACCAATACAATGATACGAATGCTTATATATATTTATATATACATATAGTTTATAAAATACTTTGAATTATTCTCTTTATAAACCTATTTAAAATATATCTTCTATTTGATAATAAAGGAAATTCTATATTCTTAAAAAATATAATTACATTGAAAAATTGTCAGTAGTCGAAAGATAAAATGTAGATATTAATCAATGTAATTTCTAGTTTTAAACAATGGAAGTAAATGTCAAGTAAACATTGTACCTTTATTGTATACGAGAAAAAATATTATTTATAAATTTTGCTCATTATTATCTGCTTAAATATTCAGTTTTTAATTAAATCGAATACACATAAATTTCTCTCTCATTTTCTTATACAACTATTTTTGTTTTCCTCGACATTTTTACTTGAAGTTTACGACAATTGAAAAAGTTCAGAACATTTGGAAGGAATACTAATTAAAGACTTACAGACTGAAATTAGCTGAAGGATGTCTAAGGAAGTTCACCAAGAGTGCACTAAAGAGCCTCTTATGATAATATAATAATAATATTCCCTTGTCTCTGTATACACAGTGTTTCTCTTTCTTTTCTTTTACTTAGCCAACGTGACCATATATATATATATTTCTAAATTATTATACCTTTAATGTATGCAACTCAACTGAATTTATGCTTAGTGATTTTATATATATATACAAATGGCTTTTACAATATTTTCCTGTGCCGCAGAATTTATTATTATCTTTGGCTGCGTGGACAGACCTGTTTTTCTTTTTCTCATAAATTTCTAATTACTTTAAATGATAAGCCAAAATTATTTAATGATTATTGTAATTACATTACTTTATTATTTGCACTTTTTTCTTACATATTAATTGTAATAATTACATGGCTTTTTATTTTAGTGATTATTGCTTTGTTTGAAATTAAATAAACCAATTGTTTAATTTTTAAAAGTATTATTTTACTGTTAAAGTGTCATTAATTATTATCGGTATAATTTGTCAGTTCGTTTAAATTAGCCGTAATGGATATATCTTTTCTTTATATTCAATAGAATTATAGCGAAGATGCACATGAGAGCTTATTTAATTGTTTATTATTGTTTTCATTAGATATAAATTGTGCTAAACAGTTTCTTATTTATACATTTATATTACAAGTGGGAATAAATTTTTTTGGGAAAAAATTCGCATTAGTTACATCCAGCTCTAATATTTATTTACCCAAGAATGCGAATGGTTGAATGAATAATTAATAGTTTTATATATTTTTTAAATTCGTTAATTGAAATTCAATATAAAATTGAAATCGGGAACTCGGTTGTCTTTGTCAATACAAGTAAATATAAATAAAGAGGTTAGTGCGAGAAATAGGCGTAGACTAAATCGACTATTTCAGTACATAAATAAGGGGTAATAAATATTAACTCTATTGGTTTTGCGTACAAATGCAAGTATAATAATTCCATCTTTTTATATTATCAATATATATATATATAAATATATATACTTGTAGGAAGAGTATTATTTCTAAATATATAAGCGCACAAGAAATAACAATGGAGAGGGATGGGGTAAGAGTAAGCCTTGTTTCTTAAATAATTGAACTAATTGAAATTAATGATCCGTTTATAATTATTCGAAAGTAATTATCCAAGTTGTGAATAAAACTAAATTTATTGATTTGAAGGGTGTGCTTGTGAAAATTGTATTGCATAAAAGTCTCCATGTACTTCAAATTATAGATTGTCTAACTAAACATTTTGGAAAACTCGTTATTAAATATCATTGTTGGCAAGCTAAAAATTTCAGATCCTCAATTATACGATTGCAATCAGAGTATTATAATATTTATATAAACTATTCCTACGATTCGTATGAAAGTGGAGTGGGGCATGGGAATTAAGGTGGCAATGCAGTGGAAGAGAGAGCATTATCTACGCCAATCATCTACAATAGAAGGAATATGCTACATTGCACTTTTATACATGCATGTATAAATTTACATTTATTTCGAAAATCAATTTTGTTATCTTTATATATAATTTTCCTGCTATTTTATTTGATGTTTGTGTGCGTGTGTGACATTATAAATGTCGTCTTTATTTTTATCAAAAGCTAAAATTCGTACATTTTTGTAAATTAATTCGCTGATGTATAAATATATATATATACATACATATAACATATATATTTAATATGTAATTAACCTTTTTGAAGAAATAACTACAGTTTTTCGAATTTTTATGGCATTTTTGAAATTACTTTGTATGATGTCTTTGTAAATTTATGCTCGCAAAATGATAGATTTATCGCTACAAAACCTGCAATTTAACTTTCAAAATTGTATTGAAAAGATAAAATTACACGTAAAATAATAAAATTTTATATTTATATTATTTTACTATTTGCGTTGATTTATTTATTTATCGATAGGGATGAAATGATTATTACGAAATGTATTTGCTATTCAAATTTTTAAACAAACCTGTCCTATTTTATCTTTACTCGGTACTCATTAAATTTGAATGAAACATTTATTTAGTTCATCGTGTGCTACAATTGTGGAACAAGCGAATTATCGTGTAAATGAAATTTTTATGTAACGAATAATTTTTGCTTACAACTCTAGTTTGTTCAGATAATCTGATAAAGTCGAACGGTCAAAGAAATCTTAAAAAGACGTATACAAAGTCTTGTCAATTATCAATATTGCACATCGATCAATCAATATCGTCAATTATCAATATCAAATTTGAGTTAATTATTGTGTAAATTACTCGTGATTTTCATATTTTCCATGTTAATCCGGCCTGGTTTTCTTGCAATCTAAATTCCTCTCTACGAATACATTTAATTTATTTATTGAAAGTTTCACAATTTTTTTCTGCCACTTAACTCCCATCCGACGA
The DNA here is from genome assembly GCA_030522565.1 of Ceratosolen corneri. Lineage (NCBI taxonomy): Eukaryota > Metazoa > Arthropoda > Insecta > Hymenoptera > Agaonidae > Ceratosolen > Ceratosolen corneri. Next base: position 43,538 of record JAPYYT010000210.1, read on the forward strand.
TTCATCCACTTCGTACAATATCATTAAAATGTTATTGACAAAGATTTATTGTTGTCGATATTAAATTGAATGTCCTTCGTATTAAACGTTAAAAGTCTCATATTAATGGCAATACTTGTCATTTATTCAGCCTCACACACATCGCTGCCACATAATTTTCCTCCTTTCAAACTCAAGCCTCATAGTTGAGAATTCTGAAAAGAACAAGTTCCATCGCCCAATCCCGTAAGGTCTGCGTCTAAGAGATAATGGCCAATCGGTTCCACTATTAACGCTATTAAGGCTAAATAGAAATAAAATCGAGAAAAAACAATAAGAATTGGGCAGTTAGAGGAGGAGCTGAGCTCACTTACCTTCAGATTTGGGCGCCGGTGGCTTGCGAGTCGCCCAGTTTGTCCGGATGCTTCTACTACCGAGCCACTGGCCGTTCATCGCACCGATAGCGCTCTCGGCTTCCTGGGGACAGAGCAACAAATGACAATTCGCTCACTCGCCAACGCATTGTTGGTGATTATAATGGTTATGGGCTTGGGGGGGAGGAGCTTTAAATAATTCGATTTTCGCGATTGATAATTCGCTCATTGGGCGCTTCAATGGATGCCAAATGTTATATGTGTATAGTATACATGAATTAGCGATCCTCGCGGTCTCGTCTTTAGCGGGATATTGCGTATGGGTTTTGAAATGAAAAAAAAACAAAAATTGGTTTTATAATAAAAGCAAGCTTTTTTATTATGTATTTTCGTGGCAGTCAATGCTAATAATAATCCTAGTTGTTGGATTAATTTTGGCCATCAATATAATCGGATACTTATTTAAAATTTATATTCCAAATAGCGTCTAAATGTCATGGGTATTATTATAAATTTTGTATTGCTTGAAAATGGAATTTTATAAAATGATGATAATTTTAATGATTATTCTTAATGACGCGGTCGGGAACATTTTCAATCAGTATATACATACATATATACACACAATTTTGTAATAAATAATTTTTAATTGTAGATAATATGATTAATAGCATGCATAATCGGTATTACGTAGTCGGGTAGATTTGAAATTAGTCTACATACACACACACGCACACATATTAACAATGCTGTAATAAATAATTTTTAATTACCGATAATATGATTAATGCCCAACATAATTCTGCTCGTATAGGTGATTAATCATATTATCTATAATTAAAAATTATTAATAATTATGAGCGTAGAAATTCTGCTGAGATACAATTTCGAATGAAATACTCGCTCGATTCCTTCCACTCCTTCGTACGTTCAATTTATTTGTCGAATTCATTGTTGGTCGGCTATGGAGGTTCCTACCAAGTCAATAGGGCAAAAAAAAAAAGTTAAAAAACAGACGAGGAAAAATATCGGTAAATTTTTTCACGTAAAGGAATTTATTAGGAACAGTACAATCGATAGCGTATGACGTAGCTTGTAGTAAAAGGACATAAAATTTGTAATTCGCGCAAAATTAGGTCGCATTTCATTGATCCCCGTATCTTATGTATCTTAGCTTGAGAATCTTTAGGGAAAACTGTATATGTCATTTTATGAGCATTTGGTTGTTCGAGCTACCTGATCCTGATATAAAAGAGAAGGATGAAGAAAAAAAAAAAAAAAACAATGAAAGATAGCTTCTACATGAGAAATTGCTATTCGATGTTACGAATAAACTAGTTTTACATTGAGTAAATCGAACTTTTGCCTTGAGCAGTACACCAGAATGCATTTAATTTTCATCGAGACATCGAATATTGACATTGTATTATTAGCAAAAGCAACAATCTTCTTTCATCCGACATTATTCGTGAAATAAGGCATTATGAAGTTACGTAGCATCCAGTTATCTTATTGTTAGTGCGCGAGTACAAATCATTTTGCAGTGTATTGTTGATTAGATTTTTTTGCGTACTTAAAGTTTATGGAACTGAATCACATTATTGAACGTAACACGGCGCATCGATAATTAAAAATATCCGGATCGTATATTTCTTTGGCAATTCTCTTGTAACGGATTCACAGCCAGATCATGCGCGAATGAATGCACGTCATTGTGAAACTAAAGTGATTTAAAGATCAATTCGTTACTTGATGCCAGGAGAGAAAAATCTAGAAACGAGAGGAAAGCACGAAACATAAAATAGGCGGGGCGGCGCCCATTGGACGAATCGACCGATTTTTCGAGCCGTTGGACAGTCTCATATCGCAACGGGATCCTGAAACTTTGAGATTGACCGGAAAGCAAAGAGCGGAGTATGGCAATTCAACAAATTTATTTATCCACGAACTGCGAGAGAAGCATTTGTTAGGATTAGAGTTTGGGAGGCAAAAAATAACGAATATCTCTTAAAGGAACGGGCGAATAAAATTTTACGCCCACCACAATTTTCTTTTCATAAATATGATAATTAAGGATATAATTAGTTGCTTTTAGAATCATTTTATTTGCCGCGTAATTATCATGAAGCATTAAGGACAGAGAGAGAGAAAAGTTAAAAGGAAATTTTATGGACGCGCATAAACTTTTTTGAGTTAAAAATAAATTACAAGAAATTTATTTTAAACTTGATACTATTTTATTAAAAAAGTTCCGAGTTATTATGTAAAATTTATATATATATATACATATAATTTTAAAAAGCTAATATTTAAAATAAGATACATATCGCCGAATATACTGGCTCTTTTTTTAACTAAAAAATTAATTAATCGTGTATGTATGGTAAAGTATTAAAATCCACAACAAAAGTACGAATATATATTTTACATATATTATGTGTTCTTTCAATTTTCTATTACATAGACTAATTACATAGACGCAAACTAATTTATCAATTGCTTTTTACATCATTTAAGTCTCTTACATACATTCGTGCCAATAACTAAGTTTGATACGATATTTATGATTTTATATACAATTATTTTACTTTACCCTTGAATCGATAAAAACAGATTTCATTTGTATACGTATTAAGCCATTTTATAATAAATATATTTTTTTTTCATCATTTATTTATCTATTCCGCACTAAGTTAACATGGTCTACTCAATTTTTTTATTTCGATATCATTATTATGTTTCAAATATAATCAAGTTTAATAAATAATATACAATGTAAATAGAAGTAGAGAAGAATGAATCATTGAATCCCATAAAAAATATATATATATATATATATATATATCGATTTATGCAAAATTTAAATTTATGGTATGATTTTAGTGACTATTGGAACAATATAGTTAAAATTTCTGATTCGAAAGATATTCTAGGGATTTTAGTCAAAATTTCCCAATAAAGAATTGAAAAACATTAAAAGTTGAAATAGCTTTACAGTTATTAATTTAACAAAATCATTAATTTCGATTAAATTATCTATATTTCGAGAGATTTTACTTGGAATTGTTTGAATGATAAATACAATGACTTGGTGGACAGAGTGATTAATAATTATTTTTACAACTAAAACGACGAATTCTTTATTGTCTTTATACGAAAAGAGAAAATGAATCTTAAGGTCAGACAGTAAGAGTGTAATAAGCGATAGATGTACGAATGAATGAAAATGGGACAAAATAATCAATGCATCGTATTGAATTTGAATAATAGAGAAGAAGAAGAAGAAGTAAATTAGGTAAACGAAATAGAATCCATGTGGGTTGATTTATATTTTTGTTGTTTTTGCTAATGTTATTATTGACAAATTGCGATTAAAATATCTAATATTCGTATTTTTATTTATTTTAATTGTATTATTTGCCAATTAATATTAATATAACGGAAGAAGATTGAAAGAAAGGAAAATTAATCCACATTGAAGTAGTAGTGTAGCAAATTGAATTATTCGCATTCCAAGAAATTGGTCATTGAAATAATTATTTTAAAGGCAAATTGATCGAAAAATAATATATCCGAATAATAATTGTTGGAGCAGTAAATTTGAGGAATTATTAATGCATCTCGAATGTTCCATTGAAACATTATATCTGATAAAGTTGCGAAAGCCTCGAACGCTCATTTCAATATTTTCTACAATATCAAATAGCGAGTACGAGGGACAATAAAATATCTACTTTTACGTCAATAGGAATGCTTTAATGAAAAAGTTACTTGCGCTCGTGATTTTAACGATATTTGCACAAAATACTGAATCTTTTACGTTTAATTTTCATGGCTATACATGTCCCTGTGCATTAATAATTTACAGCATACAAATATTTATATCATTTGAAATGAATTTGCATTTATTATTCATTCATTTCACTTTGCCATAAAATGCCAGCAGTAGTCATTATGCTCTTCTCTATCTATTAATGAGCAATGAAAATTTCATAATTGACTCTTCATCCACTCAACCAATCTCCATCTAATACACCCACTCGCTCCTTAACAACAAGTCAATTTCTAATAAATCATTTCCAAATTCAAACGATCAATCCATAAACAAGTCCTCCAACGCCGAGGAGTGCGAATTCATGACGTAGAGAGCAGCGTAAATAATAACGGCTGGATAATAAAAGTGGAGGAGAGGAAAAAAGTTGCAAGTCCGAGAGCGAATTATCCAACTGCCATCTTGAATCTCTCAAATGAGATCGTACCACTGAGACTCATGAGCTACCAGACTCATAAAAAAGAAAGAGAAACTGCGCTCAAGCGATTAGGCAAATACGGAATTCTTATATCTCTCACTCTCTCTCAATCCGCACCTCTCAAGCGTTTTCTCCAGCGATTTTCCGTCCTCTTGCGCTCCTTCTCCCGCTTGTCCGCCACCTCCGCTTTGTCCCATTTGCACGGCGTGATTGATCTATCATTTCCCTGCTTGACCATTACCTTCCCTATTTATTAAATGTTGAGCGGCACGAGAGTTGAAATCTAAAGCCGACACTTAACTTTTTCTTACGTATCGAATCTCTGTGGTGAATATAGCTGTCAATTAGCAAGAGTCCCAATACAAGTGTATTATTAGGCATTTATTAACGTGTATTCGACCGATATTTTGCTGTCCATTCTCTTTCAATAATGCACACTTAACTAATTTAAATAATACACAACAATTCTTACACGACACATAAGAGTGCCGCTATATGTTGAACGAAAGAGATGTATTTCTTTGAAAAATATTCTTTCTAGATACGCAATTAATGAAACGTGATTCTCCGCTTTGTCCACGTAACTTTTAGATGCTTATTATTTTTTTGATTTTATAGTATTGTTTTTTTTTTTTTTCATGGAAATTTTCATTTCATTTTTCCTATTTTGCAAACAAAAATAATAACATTTTAAAGCTAATAAGAAATGTCTTCGATTGTTATTCTATTTTCATTTGCTTGCAAATGTACATTTATTTAATTTGTCGTTTAAAGTAAGATTATCATTTCTACTTGCGGTGATGAGAAATGAGAAAATAGTGTATGTATAATTCTAGCCAAGATAAGTTTCTTTCTCTCGCTTTACATTCTGCTTAAATAATTGTTGAAAATCCAAGCTTTGGCTCGGTAACTTTTATTGTTTATATCTATAAACGTCGAACACTAATATGTAAAATAGAAAATGCAATAAGTGGATATTATGTCACTTTTAAATAAATTTATCGTGGACCATTTTTGGGCTTTGATATAATCGTAAAGATGAGCAAGAAAAAAAAAGGATGGAAAGTGAAAAACGATAAAAATAATAAAAAGTGATCAAGTGTGTGCTCATTTATTTATCGATTCTTTTTTTTCCCACGAGATCCCAATTACGATCCAACACACCTATGGTCAAACGAACGTATAAAAGTTCGTTCGCTAAACTTATTACAAGAAGATGAAATATTTTTTCTTTAATAATTATCTCTTCTTCTCTCGTGCACCCTTTCACGCGAGTCTTTTTGTCCTTTCGATACCTTCGTTAATTAGCCGTACAATTTTTCTTACGAATAGTGCTTACAATTTCTCATATCATTATTTCATTCTGCACTCGCACCTTCTTCCTCCAATCATACTATTACCTCGCGGTAGGTTAACATTGTGTATTGCTAGAATGAAATGATACGTCTCTTTCCAATTCCAATGTTTTGCTTTAATTTCACGGCCCTTTTTGCCAACCCAACTCGCCCAGCTTTTTCCTTCAAAACATACATTAAAATACTCGCTTCTATATCTGAAATAACTTGGCTGAATTTCCCCCCCCACAAAAGGCAGAATAAGAATAAAGCTTAAGCGGCCATACACTTGATGAATGATCGCATCGAGCTCGTGCCTTTCTGGATCGTGAGCCATAAATTTCAAACGGCGCTTCATGCGCTCACTCCCGAGCCTTATGAGAATGATGATTTCTGTCCATAAGAATAACGAAATTCAATGATAAATGAAGCTCATACTTGACGATTGCTCTCCCCGATAGATTTCATAATTTTAAACACTATGCTGCTCACTGTCATTTAAACACTCATTCAATTGCTTCACTACCCTTACGATTATCTTCACCATTGCCAACTCCTTTTAGCCACATTTTCTAATTCCACTTGAATATTCTATATGTTTGAGGAAAAATAATACATATCTTTAAAACCAAGTAATATTCATCGAGGACTGTAAAAGAAGCAATACTTTACCAACTAATACAAATATTTTAGACTCTTTTGGTCGTATTCTTTCAATAATTAGTATTAAATATATATATATATATATGATTCTATTTGTTCTTTCAAATGATAAAGTAATGCATAAAAGATTGTATGCATTGTAAAAATATTTATCATTATTTTTAAGTGAAATATAATACTGAATCGCGTCGATTCTAGTATATAGAGAGGTCACAGTAAAATATTTAATAACAGCGTCAAGTAATTTGAAAGTAAGTAAAAATTTCGAAATATATATTGTGAAAGTATAGTTTACCTAATCTTTATTTGAAGTTTAATGAATATAAAATTATTTATCAAAAATTTGAATGCATCAAACTATTATCATGAATATATTATATCTTTCCGATAATAATGTTTACAATTGTCATTGAGGCATTTACGCACTCAAAAATTTGCACATTTCTTTTTTGTTTTTTGTTTTTTTTTGTTTTTTTTTATCACGTTGATGTATGTAAAGAAAAGGCTTTATTCGTGATAAATGAAAGTTAGATGTCTGATGATAAATTTTAGATAAAAATCTTTGCCGCCCATCTTCCAAGCTGTATTTTTCATAAAGAGCAATTTTTACTTTACGATCGTTTTTCTTTTAGATTCTGGAAAATCTTTCAAAAAAATTTAACAAAATCAAATATCTATTGCACAAGAATAATTTGTAAAACTAAAAAAATCTATGCCAACAAATTTTTTACAATGAAAATAGTAATGACGGGATTATTTGATGTTGCTGGCTTAAAAACTTAAATTTTTTACTTTATATAAAAAAGTTATAGCCATAGTTTATTTATAAAAAAACATAGTTGATATATATCTTGGCTATTATTTCAATTGAATTGATTATAAGATGATAGAAAGGTTTCGAGGAACTATCTACGAAGACATAAAATTTTGAAATTTATTTATAAGTTGTTTTAAGCAATGACGACAGTAGTTGAAAAGGTTATCAATTTTAAGAACAATAATAATAATAATATATTGAAAGAGCATGCGGATAGTGCGAAGAAGTAATCGGAGCGCATTAATATTGTAACGAAAGAGCAAGATAATCAAAGTCTCGTTAAAATGTTGCTCAAATTATTTATACTAGTTCTAATAATTTCAACTTTCGCTATTTGTGATATTGAAGGTAAGTGAATTAATGAATTAATTAGAATGTAAGCTTTGTTTCAAGTGTAAATTAATTTTCTTCGATATATTAAATCTATATCTGGTAATCCTTATAAGTGAGAATTAAATTGGGATTAAATTTTATTTTATAAATTGTCCGCACATATATTTTGGTTACATGGATGTAATGTGTAGAATTTTAGATGAAATGCTTGCAATAGTAAAACATTTTTTATGCAAACTCTTAATAATCATGTTAAGTAGAAAAATATTCAAAATCTAAATTATGTATATTAATATTTGTAATCTAAATTCTTATAATCGAAATATATAATGACGGTGTACAATAGTTTAAATATTTATTTATTTGTTATAATAGCTACATAAAAGCAATTAATGTTGAGTTTTGTCTTATCTTATCTGATATGCATTTTTTCTAAACAAATGACCGATGGAAAAATTCAGACTTTATAATTGACAGCTCATTTAATATGATAATTTAAAACAGAAGAAGTAAGTATACGAAGAAAAATAATAATCAAATGGATTGCAAAAGGGTTTATTGTTTAGTACCTGGATTTTTTAAATTGAATTTTGTTTCATAATTTGCACGAATCGATGCATTAAATTTTCATACGTGTAATTCATTGCAGTAAATCAAAGTTAATTGCCCAATAATGATTACAATTGACTTAAAAATATAATATTATAATTCTATATTTTATTGTAGGTCGTAATATAGCTGGAGAATGTAAAGAAGTATGGAAGAAACAATGCGAATATCAATGTCAAAGTGACAATTTTCTTTGCTTATATATAGTACGTAGACCAAACGAACCTTACTGTAATTGTAAAAATTTATTGTATTAAAGTGGAAATTATAATGATTAATTTTAAATAAATACAAATTTCATAAGACAAAGAAAATATTGTCGGTTTCTTCTTTTAATAGACACACACGCGCACACACACACAAACTTATTGGAATAAAACTGAATATTGTTTGAAAATTATTATGACTTGTAAAATAATTATTTATCGAAAGTGTTTTAAATATTTATTTAAGATAATAATACTCCGAATTTAATACTTTATCGATAGCATAAATTATTGTATACGTTTTACCATTCGAAATGTTCGTCGAATGAAAAGAATTAGTACTTTAATGAAAATAATTGACTAAACTTTAATTATGGATGAGAACGTTAGATAGATATATTATGTAAAATTTATAACTTATTGAGAAAATACATATTTCTAAAAGACTATTGAAAAAAAAAATAATACGTATACTATATTCGATAAACTTATAAATATTGTATACATGATTTGGTAAAAGAATTGATTATGTAAAATAATAATATTAAATGTAAAGATAAAAATCATATTTTGGTTATTGATATAGAAATAGAAAGAGTAAGAGAGTGATTTCTTGCTATTCTTTAGATAATGTGCGACGAAAATGGTTTAATTTTAAGTAGATGCGAAGTCGATAAAAGTATGAAAGTTTCAGTAGTCGAAATGTTATTCAGCGTAACAGCGAGTCACTAATTTGTATTTGAATATACATTTTTCTGCTTTATATATATATATATATATACATATATAATATGTAAGTAATACAATAGTATGTAGAATAGTACATAGTATTGCTATAAAATAAAAGTATAACAAATTAGCAATACAGAATGCAGTTAATTTATTAAAAAATAAATAACGATAAAATTAGCAAATCTTAACTAAATTTATGAGTTATTGCACTTCTTTATTGTAGAAAAGAATAATTTCTATGTAATTAAAGCATTTTTTATAATTTAAACGGAGCAAAATTTGCATCAATATTTATGCCGTTCTCGTTCTATTAAGGCGACGCTAATGCAGAAGGAAAAATCATTTTTCGTGATACGCACATTAATATTCAAGTGTTATTAAAGTGTCCAATGTAATTTACAATGTGTCAAGTTTTAGAAAATTGAAAAACGGTATTGTCCTGCTGAATAGCTTTAAAGCAATGGCACAGTAGTTTATTAAATAAAGTTTAAGAACTCTCATCGTCTAATTACAAAGCACTGAGTGCATCTCAGTTTAGTTATATGTATTATCGGCTCATGCACATAAATATTTGACCTTCTTAGATAATAGATAAAAAAAATTAATTACAAGCTCCTTATTGATTTAACGATTCTCTATTTGCGATAATGATAATTCCGTTGGCGCGCGTGTAAATATTGCAAATTGATGTAATTTACCGACTGCAGTCATTAGATATTTACGATGGAAATATTTGTTGAAAAGTAAGGTTATGCGTTGAAATAATGACGCTTACGCCTGAAAAGCGATTGTGAAAAATCTTTTGTCTATGACATTTTAATTATTTTATAAATCCGTGTTTTTTTTTTTTGTCTCCAACGATGATGATATAGTGAATTCGGGTCTGGAGAATTCACTTGAAATTGAGAATATTAAAAATCTATTATAAAAAAAGAAGAAGAAGAAGAAGAAGAAGAGGAAATTATAAGATTAGTAGTTCGACAGAAATGTTGTACTCGAAAGTTATTTGAGCAGCGAGACTTCACTCCATAATATAGCTAGTTGACATGCGCCAAAGCTATACAACTGCGATCCACGCTCATTCCACCTCCTTCGCCCTGTCCATACCTGTATCTCCAGGTACGCGCAGGTACAGGTTGCTGCATGTAGACGTCGCTTCACGCGCAACGCAGCCTAGAGGAAGAAAGTTCCAAAGTCGTTGAGACGTGGAGTGAGGGAGCAGTTGCTTCCTAGTTTTTTTTTAGAAAATAAAAGAAGGGATGCGTCAGGTCCATCTATAGTGGTGGATGAGCAGTCAGCAAAGCAGAAGCTTCGTTGTCAGCCTATTGAGAAGCAGACATCCGCGCTTTTCATACAACGATAAACTCACTCTCCTCGCATTTTCATTGCACCGAACCGTCCATTCGAGGAAGAGCTGCTCGTGTCTATTATTGGCGATTATGGGATTTCGAGATGGCAATGCTAACTTTATTTTTTTTTTTTTGCTCAAACGATAATTCATATATTTTACTCTTGACGATTTTAGTGCTAACGAAAACTGCTATTGAGCGTAATGTGGCTTTACTTGCTATGTTGAGGCAAATTGAATTTTTAGTTCGGCCATTGAAATACTGAAAAAAGAAAGGAAAAGCAGCATTCTTGCTCGTTTGTTGTTCGCAAAGAGAAAGAGAGTATTTTGCCAGAAATATTATACATATTGTACAGAGAGAGAGATGGTGTATCGCTAACGGGTGGCAAATATTTAAAAGCAGTAATGGCATGTTTTCAAAAAATCTCAATAAACGCACAAAACCTACGCGCATGCCAATTTGTATGAAACGCATTTGAAAATGTATTAAAATTTTTGCTTTATTGTCAAGCTGAATTTTCTTTCCAAGCTAAATATTTATAAACAACAATGTTGAAATTATGCTTAGCATTCAATTTACTGCTTGAATAACAACGGCAGTTTAATGTAATTCGCCGAGAGCTCTGTTCATCTTCGTTAGCGTTTCAAACGAAATTGTGATTTGTTACCTAAATTTTTAAAAGTCCGTCATAATTCAAAGAAGCCAATTACTCTTCTATTATTATTACGTTGACTTTGATTATTATAATTTTTGCTCTCTGTTGTTACATTGGACATTAAGTTTAAGGATATTAATGAATACGAAAGGTATGCTATGTTTTGAAATTTGGCATTTAAATTGTAATAATATAGCTTATCAGTATGTATACAATAATAACAATAGCAACGATTTTAAAAAAATTCAATTTTAAGTCATTTATTGTTGCATTGCCGTCACACAGCCAAGCTAGTGCTAGCAGCTTTGCAATGTAGATTTATTTAAAATGCATAATCGAACGAAACGCGTTAATAAATTATTTGTAATAGCGCCGCAGTATTCTATAAGCGTGTCTTTGTAATTGTCTTTTAAAAAGACAAGAAGGACAGGTATAAAGAATAAACGGCGTGATGTAGAGAAAGTGCAAAATAAGGTCGGGTTTTTGTATCGAGTCGTATGCAAAAGTTTCATTCGACCACGTAAGTCAGCCCCTACACGTGCCTCTATGTACACTTATTATTATCACAAATACGAGTTGTCGAGTGATAAAGGCGAAGCGGATGCGCGCAAATTCATTCTCTGCGCTTAAGAAATTTGCGCACCGAGGAGTGGGAGACTATTGAATTGGGAATACTCGGCTGGCAATGGCAGCAGCAACACTTTTACTCGTACGATTTTTACTTTTCGACAATTATTTTCATTCAATTAACATTACGAGGCCGGTGATTTTTCACTCGATTAGAGCCCAGTCCATCTATTATTGCACTGCTTCGTAATTTACAACAGTCGGCTACAACAATACAGCTTTTATAAATGAAGCAAGCATGTAGCCTACTTTATCGGAAAGAAAAAAGAGAGAGAGAGTAAATAATCCAAGGCCCATTCGTTATTAATTGCTTAGGAAAATTTTTCAATCTCACTGCCAAATCGATTGATCCCTAATGTCTGCTATTATAAATAGCTAATCGATCCACGAGATTATTCCCCCCCTCGCCACCCCCCACCCCACCAACCCCCATTGGTCTACCATTGGACAACAAATATTACCCTCCCACACTAGCCAATATCACAGCTATTAGACACTTTTCGTCTATCAGAGCAAATCTTTAATTTACGAACGTACGTTACGCCCGCAGAATTGTATAAATAATTTTACTTACTCCCACCGTCGCATGTCGCCCGCACCCGAGCATATAAAAACCCTCCCGCACGCGAATTCGCTTACACGCGCGATTGCCCTAACGCAGACGTATCTGCCGTTTACTTTCGCCTCGGCCACGTCTGCGTGTCCCCGGGAAATTCGTGTGCGTGCCTTCCTGTCTCCCTTCCCGCGCTAAACCCCCCCCGGGACGGCGACGCGCGGCTAAATTGCAACGCTGACCGCTCCACTCGCTAGTTCCGTTTACCGAATAGCCGACTTCCGGCCCTCGCTTTTCTTCGCGGCTCTCTGCTCCCCTTCGCTCATTTCTAGCGCAGTGTAACAACGCTCGCGCCGATCGATCGAGCCGCTGCCAAAGTAGTAGTAGTAGCTGCACTGCCCTCCCTCCCCCCTCACGACATTCTTCCAATGTGCTCGATTTCATTCCCGTCCTCCCCCCCTCTCTCTTTGGATATTCTCCCGTTTAATGGCAGGCCGAGCGGCCTGAAGGAAGCGCCCTGGCCCTCCAACTAATTGGCCCACCTCGCTCTCATCCGCGTATGTCCCGGCCGATTCTTTGTTTATGGCTCGCTGATGAAGACGGCTGATTTATCGTTGACGCGTTACCCAAAGCTCCGCCAGCTTTGAGTGGATAATCGACTGCTTACTCCTACACACCACACACGCGCACACGCGTACCTACACATATCGCTTAACCAGCGCTCTGTATATTTTCCCTCTTTATCGTTAAATTGCCAGGTGTTCGGGAAATAAGATCGAAGCTCAAGTGCCCGAGCCACACACGCCCCAGCGTCTAATAATGTGTATGTAAAGTGGCTAAATATTGATCTCTTCTTTACCTTATCAACGCTATAATTAAATATTATTATAATTGCTCGCGAGATACATTATGTGGCCCGGTGTATTTTTTATCTTGGAAATTAGCTGATGCTAATGCCATTAATCAATTCATTTAATTCAAATGATATGCCATAAATTTCTTTATTCCAGATAAGATTCTAGCAAATTTTCTCCCCCTTTCTTTTCCTCGGCAGCGATACTTTTAGTTGGAAAATTATCTGACATCACTCGCGTATCATGGCGCGCAATTGATGCTCGTTGCATGATTATTTCTTCGAAACTTTAGCTCAACCAACACTTGAGCCAATAGCCAAATAGCCTTTACTATTATAATGCATCGAAGAAATATTAAACCATTATCATTACAATCCATTTAAAATACCGAATTAATTGAATTAAATATCAATTGTATAATTGAAACAGCTACTGTTTTGTTCAGCTACTTATCGAGAATTACAATTATCCGAAATTCAAATTACATTAATATTTCCGTGTATTCAGTTGCAATTTGTTTAATGCACGTTAAGCTAAATATCCATGGCACAAAACAACTATATTTAATTCATATTTACGAATAGCAAAAGTAAAAGCTCCAGAAGTTGTCAATGCAAAGCTTTTGTTGTTTGGTTCAACAACAACATTTAAGAATGGATTCTACATCTTTTTCCATATAATTTTTCTTTCGTAATATAATCGCTTTATACATACTTTGAATTCCATAATATTCTCAGTAAAATGTTTCTTGCATTGAATTAGTTGTACATGTACATATATAAAGTTGTAATTGCATGTGAATTAAATTTTCTAATTTATCGTTAAGCGTTTATTAATTTTGCAGAATAAAATCACGCATTTCTCTATTAAAAATGAGTAATGGCAATTGGTACATAAATTATTTTCACTTTTTGTTGATTGTATCTGTGCGCTAAACGATGCAAGTGTTATTCATATGTGTTATTCATTTTATGCAAAACAGCACTCGGAAATGTTCCAAATGAATAATGTCAAAATTAATAAACTGTGCAATAAACGCATTAGGCTGTAATGTTGCTCATTAAAAATATTAAAAATGTTTCAATTATTAGAAGGTATTACATTCAATTTCCGACGTTGGCAGCTTTACGATTTTACGAAAGCGAATACAAATTCCAATCACCAACAAGAAAACATTTCTCTATCTCACACACACACGCACACACATATATATATGCGTGCATCAAGGAACGTGACTATTTTTAAAAAACCGCCATCATTCTGACTTTAAGATTGAAATTTGAATTTTTGAATCAAGACAATGTTATTATTATTATTATTATTATTCAAGCAGCACGACTGTGATATGGATTTCTCGAATTTGATACGAGCAAGAATAAATATTATTAATCTGCAATAAGTGAATATGTTAACAGTGGGAACAACAAATATTTAATTGTTTTATAAATTGAGAAATGCATTTTTATTTTGTCATTTCCACAATTATTTTTGTAATATATATATAATATAATAATTATTTTTGTAATACAGAATTCGTGTAATATATTCGAAAAAAATTTAGAAAATAATTTTACATTTATAATTTTACACTTCTATTCATAATGTTAATGATTAAGTAATGTATTTTTCAGATTTGCATTTCTACCAACTAATGTGAGATTCTTTAATTTCATTTATGTCTTGCACTTGAATATATGTTACATGTCCATATAGAAATTTTCTCTGCAATTATAATAATGCATACTTATAAAAACTGATGCAACTTGCTAGATTTCTGAATTTAAAAATGAAGATGGTAGAGCTACACGGGCCTGCAGGAATTTCATTTTGACACATTTTTTATATTTTTACAAGATATGTTGATACTTGCAGATACTTACCGCTTTCTTTACAAAAGAAACAAATCCGTAACCTTTTGACTTCATTGTTTGAGGATCCCTTACAACTCTACAATCTCTGCAACACAAAGAAAAAGAAATAATAAATCCAACGATATGATAAGGTACGATTTATTTGTTACTTATTAAGCAGGACATTTTTTTTTTATTATTTTACAATTATTTTATACAATTTCTAGTGATTATTTAGAACGGATATATCCAATCTCTTAATGGTAATTAAAACGAAGCGTGTGCGTGCGTGTGTGTGTATACATGCACAGATAGATACACAGTATCACGCATAAATATTCAACTAAAAAACCGTAAGAAATCGAATCTAATAAGTGTTGTATTAATTATTGAGAGCCGCTGGGATTGCTTTTCAGTTATCAAATCCAAGTAAAATGCAAATTGACAATAAATGCCGTTGTTAGAACTTTGTGAAGCACCTTAAAAACCTCTGTATAATAATGCTAAAATCTTTTTAATATTTCATAGTGTCGAATATATTTTCTGCATCATTTAAAAGTACACCAAGATAGAATAATGAGAGAAAGTTTAAAATTTTCCGAGAATACTTTGCTGTTTCCTTTATTTTTTATAAAAATGATTCCAACGTTGTTATAAAGCATGGTCGTCTTTATGAATCATAAAAATTTTCCGAGCTTTCAAATACTAACATTTATCAATGAATAAACCATAAATTGCTATACCAGACAGCAATCTACTGTCGTTACTGGTCACTACTTCTCGCTCCCGCATTCTTGAAACAGTTTAAAGCGCATATTTTTCAGCTCTCGCCATGCCATTAAAACGGAATAAAAATCGAGTCTCTCCTTGAAATTTTCAAGCGACATTTCACTCCCATCCTTAAAAATCGAGAGCGTTAAGAAACGTAAAATTTCCCGCTGGCCCCCACCCCCCTCCCCGCGCCCGCTCATAAAAGCAAACTTTACGACAGGGAACGTATTCGCGCAGGAGTTACGAAACGATAAAATGTCCACGGGATCAGAACGACAAGAAGTAAGCCGTCGGTCTCCTTTCCCTCTATTGTTGTACGTGTCCTTTTCCCTC
This sequence comes from Ceratosolen corneri, assembly GCA_030522565.1. NCBI lineage: Eukaryota > Metazoa > Arthropoda > Insecta > Hymenoptera > Agaonidae > Ceratosolen > Ceratosolen corneri. Next base: position 59,827 of record JAPYYT010000210.1, read on the forward strand.
GACCCTCGGCCTCGTCGTCTAATCGGCCAAAGACTTTATACGGAGACACGAGGTAGCGGACAATTAACGGAGGTTTACGTCCCATCAAGGATCTCGAAAGCTTTCTTTAATCGTGCCAAATGTATTGCTTTCTTCGGACTCTCCTCCATTTCTCGCTTCCTTCCTTCGCCCCTCGACTCCCTGCCCACTCCTCTCCGCCCCACCCCACCCCCCCTCTCTCTGTCTATGTCTTATTCATTCTCATTTGGTGGCGTACTTCTCAGTTGCCAGGCCAACATTTAAGGACATTGAAAGCTTATTCCTCGTATGCCACTCTTCCCTGATAAATTATCGCCCAAGACCCATACGATTCTCAATGTTCACCTTGTCCACCTTAAAAAGTAAATCCAATTCTCATTTATATCACGCTGAACGAAAATTCAAATTAAAAAATGTTAATTTTATCTCCTCGTGTTATAAAAAAAAATGTATATACTATATAGGCTATGAATATCTTTATTGTAGTATAATTTTAGTTGCGACTCTACACTACGTACGATGCTCACGAAGAATGAATGTGTGCATGTGTGCATGAGAACACTGGGTTTCTTTTTTTTTTCTCTCTCTCTTTCCCTGTGCTTGGTATCTTTGTTCGTGCACTCGGTGGCCTGTCATTAAATGTAATACGCACAATTCTCTAGGAACTTTTCAACTTTTCATTTGAAGAGACAACAATTGAGTGATTAGTTAATATTCTAGATGGATTTAGAGTTTCATTTAATTTATTACATTCAAATATAATTATATTCCCTTTATATATTTAAGATACCCAATTAATACATAAATTATATTTATAATTCATTTAATTACCAAGTTATATAAATTGAAATAAATAGAAAATAATATATACTTGATAAAACAATTGATTCAGTTTTTTATACGTTTTTTCATATAATTTTTTATATTTAAATTATCAAATTTTGTATGTCATAGTTTCAGAATACATTATTATATGAAAGTTTTTATCTATTTTAGCAACTACGTATTAAACTATATATATATATATATATATATATATGTGTGTGTGTGTGTGTGTGTGTGTATAATTGGGTGATTTGTAATCTATTAAGTACAATGTAAAACTTTTTGTGAAATAGAACGAAAAAGTGAATAAGAAGAGTACGAGTTCTTTTACAAGTACAAAGAATTTCATTCGATAGTAATTTTAATATTATTCACAACTGAAAATTTAGCAAATATCTAAGGAAACTGAAAGTGTAATTAATTTCGTGAATAATAATAATCAGTATAATATAAAAATTTTCCCAAACTGTGTAATATGAATTTATTATGAAAATTACTAAGGATATTAAGTAAATGGAAAATTAGACAATTATCTTGTAGGAATATATAGTAGATAAGAGTTGGTCTTAATTTAAGTAAATTTTATTTTAAATTAATTAAATTTGTTGTAAAAGAACAACTTCTTTGGAATGAAATTTATTATTACAGCTGTAAGATATTTATTCTAACGAAATTGAGCTCGATCTACCATTATTTACGAAATGTAAGCGCGCGGTTTATTTTTATCTTATAACTTTTATCATTCTCTTAAGGTAAACGCAATACCATTCTGTATATGTGAGAAATTAAAATTTAAAACTATACGCATATACTTGTATAAACCTTTATCCGTATCTTTTAATTACTCTTCTTAACTCTCAGTGCAATATAAATACAATAAAAAGTACGCTTAATACCATCCCGAAAACTCTAAACTGTAAAGTTAATCTTGATCATAATATTCATAACTAATACATTTGATTGCATCCGGCTATCACGAAATGAAACTTATTATAATGCAATAAGTGTAAGAATTAGATTCTCTCTTTTCATATGACTTACATTCTCTACGGAAATCACTTTGAAACGTATCTTTTACATTATCTTTCGGTATTGTAATTTTAGTAGTTTATCAAAATATTTCAGTTACATGCAAATAGTGTCCTCACAGTGAATAAACAGTAAACGCAATAAACATAGCACACAACCATCCAACCACTCGCCCACCAACACACGCACGCACAAGAATAAACTTATTTTCATATAAATAGTTCGTGTGCCATTTAAGCAATCAAGATTATTAGTTTTCAAGTTGACATTTCTATTTGCTCGTTAAAATATATAGAAATGCTCGTATGTGTGATTGTAAATACACCGAAGCTTTCTTGAATCTAGGGGTTATTATACCATTACAGCTCTGTCAATCTCATCTTGACCTCGTTGTAATGCTACGCGATTCTGCCGAGTCTTCATTTCATAGATGGAAGGTTATTTCCTTCATTTATACATGCATTCTAATCTCCCAATAGAATCAATAGAATCTCGATTATATTATAGTCTTTTTACTAGCGACTCGAGACGTTAATTTATGTATTATCGATGTTGCGTGGGAACGCATGAATATTTATCATGACAATTATCAGTAATGAAATTAATTGACTGATGTATTCCTCAAGTATGTTTGCGGCAGAATTATTTGAATAAGAAATTGCGAATGAAGGTTCGTCTTTATTTAGAATAATTCTGTCGGCCTGATACAGTGCTTGTAGTGAAATAAAATTTTCTGAATTTTGAGTTAAATATTTTTCGACAACTTTATAGCTTTTCACAAATCCTTGAAATGACGAACTTCTCCCGCACACTCGAAGAATACTTTTATTTACTTTTTTTTTTTTTAATTTTATTCTTATACAATGTTGATAATTTCATCATAAAAAGTACCGTGGACATGGATCAAAATCCATTTTGGCTAATGATTTCGAGAAACGAAGCTCGCGATTTAAGCAAATTACCCACCATCGAATTACTTCAATTGGCTTCGTTTGGTAACATTTGGTATGCATTGTTTTATAATTCATCGCAGACTGTTTCTTCTACCGGTAAACTAAAAGGCTTTCCCGACGCTCTACGGAATTGCGTTAATTCCCACGTACACATGTTTGACACGATGGTTGCTTATAATTATTACTGCTCTCTTATTATATTTGGTATCACGATGGTGTGCTTTCGCAAATAAATCGAAACAATTTCTCGTACTTTTATTGAGATGCTGATGATGTGATTGAGATAAGAGATTACAGAGATCTAGACACGCAGGTAAATTGATTCATTTACTTTTATTATCAGTTACTTCGCCTTATACGAAGGGTAGAAATTTATTAAGCTATATGTCCAATTGAAATAATTTTATTGTGATTTTCAAAGGTATTATTAACTATTGTACTATACCGAGGCACAGCTCAACTTTCTCCAATGCTTTATTTATATTAATCACGATAAAATCTGAAAAAATCCTTATTATCGTTGAAAATGCCTACGTTGTTCGAAGATTTGGTGGAAACATTACTTTTTTCCTGCAATTTTATTTAAGCACATCATTGAATTTTCTTACTTTTCCAAAACATTATCGGTTTTAAAGGCGAATTGCTTTTATTAGACACTCGCCTTAAAGCCAAGTGCCCCTCCCATTCTTGATACCGAACAGATTTTTATTCGCATAATTTCCTTTCCCACTGTAATTCTCGAATTCTCGACAATTATTAAGAATATATGAGATTACAAGCGACACACGAAAACTATTGTACAATACGAGAATTTGAAGTGTAATTGTAGTAGAGTAAGTACAGTGGATTGAGCATGTACGTAGAATTATAATTTAAAGCTAGTAAAAATTAAATAAAAGAGTTGGTCACCAATTAATAGAACAATTAATTATTCGTGAAATTGTGGGCCGGCTTATGAAATTTCTTTTGGAATTATCGTAGAATTTATATTTATTAAGAAATGCTTGGCATTAGTTTTGAAATCTTGTGATTAATAACCGATATATTACATTCCATTAGCAAATAATTTGATCTTATTTTCGACGGAGACGATGCGTTTTATTATTTTAATTCGTATTTTAAATTCCATTCGGGTTAATATTTACATTTCTCTCGAGGCGCTCTAAGAAAAAAATCGTCAATAATGATCGAGATACTTTGCGAGCACGGAACGAGCAATGCGTGATATCGCTAATATTCCTTTCGAACTCACTGTTCGAAATCTGAAAACGACAGTTTCTAAAATAGCTCGTGAATTGCATGGAATTTAGATGTTAGCTGAAAAAAAAAGTTGGAGAATTATCATAATTGGATTGCTCTGGCGATATTTTCCGAGTATTCACTAAAATATCATGTGTCCTTTCATGCGTTTCACGTAATTTCGTTTGGTAATAATTCGGCAATTAAGGGCACTAATAAACATTAAACAATTCTATCAAATTAGGTTTAACAAATTTAACTTTTGAATTCGACACAAAAATTTTATGCACCAATGCTAATTTGATTGAGTTCATGAAATTGTTATTTTGGGCATTAATTAATTAAAATCGTGGTTGCTACATTTTTTTACAATTGAATTATAATTCATTGAATTCTATAATTGGGATTATAAGATTGAGATTAGTCAAGAAATACATGCCTTTACAATATTCATTTAAATGTTCTTTCCACCAGATATTTTTATCAATTAATTTGTCCTTTATTAACGGTACGCATCAATGCTAGAATAATATTAATAATAATTACGTTGCATGTTATAAAAAAAATTTGTTACTACCGTTTTCATAAAAGATCTTGTAATAAATAATAATTACCATTCATTGAGTAATCGAATATCTTGATTTATTTTACCCTTTCGATGACAAATGAAATAATTCAATTTGCGTAACAATTAAAAGCGACTTTCACTCGATATTCTTTCTCCTTAATGATTTAATATTCGCACACAATATTTATAGATGCATAATTAATTTTTGTTCTTGGCTATAAATTTTCGTTAAATTTCAAATAATTAAAGATTATTCTATTTGGAATCCCGCATAGAAAATTCATTTGGTAACTTAATATTATAGAAAAGGAGAAAAGGTTCTTAGTTCATTCTTGCTTTAAAAATATCATTTATTGCGAGAATTCAGTTGATTTGAAATTCTTTACCGCTGATAAAGTCTTCTTTTCCTTTGATAGATAAGTGACAAAGTTAGGCATATTAGGTACGAGACTCTTGTCCTTGAAATCAATATAGCTTTATAAGCATTTTTATATGCACACCAAAATTGCATATATCAATATCATCGTATCAAGATAGCATTAATATAAAAACATAATTGATTATTTTAGATGTAGTTGCGATAAAATCGTAGTGATAATAATTGAAATATTACATCCTATCGAATTAAAAGGAAATAAATTGCAGTATTGATGTTGTTATATAGTGAAGCAAAATTATTACTTGTAACAAACAACCGATTAGTTTTCATAGCTTCATATTATCTTTATGTAATTGTGCATATTAGTTGTGTATATTATACCGTAACGCAGTCTTTAAGAGTGAATGAATATTTAGATGCAGTCACTGTATTTCACCGAACAATGATATTTTTCATGGATATAGGGCATCAATCAAAAAGTTTTTGTCGTGTTGTCTCTCTTTTAGTTCTCGCACTTTGGCTCAAGATGTAATTTGCATCAGGAATGATTTCCGCTTTCAGTATTGTGCGGACATTGTAGTTCAACGGCTTGAAAGTGACAAACGCTTGTCAGCGGAGGTAAGGTTTCAATTTACCATTGGTAGGTCGGAGGTCTGAAGGAAAAGAGATAGGTGGTAGAGGTGAGTGTGGGAGGGAGACGAAGGTACGACATAATAATACTCGTGTAAGATGAAGATTTACTAATTTCATTGTGTAAATTAATGTGCTATTTTGGGTAGTATTTTCTTCTCTTTTTTTCTCGTTTTTTACGCAAACTTATTTGAATTGAACTACGAGTTATCATCGTGATTGTATTACTTACGGTAAAATAATGAAACAGGAATGTCAATATAAACAAAGACAATAGATGGATATTATAAAATCAGTTTGATACTCAGTTTGTTGTATATAAAGTATAGAAATGGATTGGTATATTTTCGAGACAAATTTCTTGTTTTGGACAATAAGTATTTAAGATTCGTAATTTTTGTATTGGAATAGAATGGAAAGTTGCATTATATATTCTATAATAATGAAAAATTTGTATACAATTTCAGTTTTATTAAAAAATAAGAATTCTTTCACTTACACGAAGTTACAAAAAAAAGGCACATAATATAAGCTACGAATAAAATTATTTATATTTCTTTATTAAATAAATTAAAAATATATATATATATATATATTGTGTTTAATTATATAAAATTCTGAAAGTTACGCATGTTGTATGATGGTATTTAGCGTAACACATTTATAATTATTGAAAGAGGAATATGAAATTATAATAAAATTTATAACAATTTTGAATAATTTCTTTACATATTTAACCGCAACCCACATTTTAATAATGTACATGTGTGTATTATATGGGCTGTAAAAAATTGGTAAAAAAAAATTTAAAGAATTTTTGTATTTAAAATAAATCTGAATAATTTGAAAAAATGATACTCTAACATCTTAAATAATATAATAAAACGAAATTTAAAAGAAAAAACTTAATTACCAGCATTCAATAACTAATTAATGTAAGGATAGTAATTTTTTTTAGAAAAACAATCAATCACTGGTAGTCCACAATATTATTTACAATTAGTACAACTGATCATTAGTTGTGCAACAATAATTAGTTTAATTAAATAGAGGAGGGCAAGTATATATTATGGTTAAGCATATATTTGAGTTTTTATTGTATTGAATGAAGGCGGGGAGAGATTTCTTATTATTTTGTATACCTTGGGTGCAAAGCAAAAAGCAGTGGCGTGAATAAAGAGAATGTTAAGGAGAAATGTTATAAGTACGTGTGATAAGTGCAGGGAAACGCGAATCGAGTGGAAGGATTTCTTTTTAGCGGTAATAAGGAAATCATATTTTAGAAGTAGTTATGCGAGATAAAACTTACGAGACTTATTATAGATTATTATCTAGAAGTTTGAGAGTGCAGTTCTTTCTTTTTTTTTTTTAGCATATCTTTGAAGCATATCTTTGAAATGTTTGTTTTTGAAAGTGTTTGTTAACTTTTGTTATTCTTATTTATCATTAAGATAAAAGTTCCTTAAATGCCGCATATTATTAATTGACTGTTGAAATAACAATTTATTTCTGCATTTATGTTAAAACGATGGCCACTTTCTATTAAAAAGTCGCCTTAAATTAAACGTTCACCCAAATTCCTCAATTACAGAAGAGAATTTATGTTTAAAGTAGATTTATTTGTTACATCTATTAGAGATTATTTGGCTTGGAAATAAGAGTTTGGCGGAGCTGGAAATGTATTTTCAAATGTACTGCTCACAGTCGCATATTATTTCATTAAGTTTCTCACGAGATTTCCAATAAATACCATTTATTATGTCCTTACAATTTTTTAAGAAGAAAAAAAAAGCTTCCTCTTGATCTTCAAAATCCCTTAAATTCTTAAATTAAAATAATCTCTTATGATAAATTTTGATAAAGAATCGATGGTTTCAGATAATGCACGTAATATTTCACGAGAGTCCTTGAAGTAATTATTAATTCCTGCAATTAATTAATAGTAAAAGAGCATTGGATAATTTTTCAACTCCAAAAGGTAATTTATTTTCGTAATAGATTTCCGTCCAAAAGGCATTATGAAGTATACGATTTTTAATCGTCTTCAGCTTCTCGTCTTCAGAATCCTCTTCAGATGCCACTGCAGTTAATGCAGAATACGACACGATATTGCGTGAAAATTATGTAAAAAAAAAAAAGAAAAACATCATTTCTTATATCTCTGCCTTAATTGTTATTTATTTCTTTTCATTAAGGAAGAGAAATTCGGAACATATTATTTATTATGTGCATAAGTACTAGTAACAGCAGTTCCTGTCGTATCGATTGCTTTTTATACGATGTAGCAGTTCGCTTATCTTTTTCCTACTTTCTCTCTCTCTCTCTCTCTCTCTCTCTCGTGCTTTTTTTCAGCATTTCTTCTTGTCGGCTCTCTCGGAGCAAAGTACCATCGCACTTTACGCGTATCGCTCATGTTGCTTGCTCTCATGCTCATACGCGCGACAGGCTCGAATGATCTCAGGTCCGATGCACGGATGCTGATCGCATTAGGATAAAAAAGGAACAGGAGAGAAATAAAAGAGAGATGGAATTACGATGGTGTGGCGAGAGAGAGAGTGAGAGAGAGAGAGAGAGAGAGGCAAAGGGGTGGGCGAAAGCCGACTGGAGCCGTAAAAAGAAAAGGTGAAGGAAATGGGTATCCACCAGGCTCGCTCACGTTTTCTGTCTCGCATTCTTTTTTCACTGCTTCACTCTTGTTCGGCTGTTATAGTACGAAGCTCCTCACTTTAAAGATATCTATAGATGCCTCCGGGTTCATCCCCAGAATTCTCATGACTCATGACAATTCGGGATTCAGGATTCTTTACCTACCGTATCTCCTCTCGCTCCCTCCCTCTCCCTTCCTCCCTCCCTCCCGCAGCACTTATTTCTTTCCATCTCGTTTTTGATTGTCATTCTTCCCCACTTACTTTCTCTTTCTCCTCCACCTTTTTTGCAACTTTTTTCAACGAATTCAAGAATTTTCAGAGCATTCGCGAGATTGGATACGAAAATAAAAAATTGAACAATTTTCGTATAACTTTTCGAATATTAAACATTTTTTTGGTTTTTTTTTGTTTGTTTTTTTTGTTTCGATTGAAAAATGCCGAAAATAACCTGCGCCTGTAAATTGATTCAATTAATATTTGAAATAGATTTTTAAATTATTGTTAAAAGCAGATTTCCGTCGTGAATTCGCAGCTTCGCTTGTTTATATACATTCGACAAGACGAGTAATTTGTAAATTACGTTACTCCCGTGCCCTAATTAGTTGAACAAACGTGACGTTTTGCAATCGATCACTTTATTATACGTGTTGGCAATATACAGATGAAAGAAGAAGAAGAAAAAAATAGATTACACAGAGTGATAATTTGCGATAATTTTAGCGTAGAATAAAAGATAAGTTGAGAATGCTAATAAATTCTAATATTTGACGACCATAGATTTAGCTTTATTAATAAATATCAATATTAGTTTTAATGTCGCAATTAATTATATTTATTTCGATTGAATATAAAATACTAATCGGCTTACATGCTTATCAACATTACAACATTTATTCATATTTTTAACAAAAAGTAAATTATCCGCGTATGCAATGATTGTCATTGTATTTATCGAGTTCAGAGAAATTAAATGAAAATATGTCAGTTATAATCAACAATTTCACAAAAGCTATTGTACTCGATTGTAAACTATACGAAGCCACAACTAATAGGACAACCAGCGAATATAAGAACGAAGGAGAACAATAGAAACTTAAAAAAGAGAGTGAGCATAAAGGAAGGAAAGAGAGTGGGGGGTGGGGGCAGAGGGAGGGAGAGGTAGATAGATAAATAGAGAGATAGAGTGATAGAGTATGTTTCGTTCCGGAGGATATATTGGACATTTCATGACCGCTCGAGTAAAGGATGCAGGAAATTCGCCTGGCACTCTTTCCTCTTCTCCCTTCTGTAACTATTATTCGGTATATTGCCAGCACCGGACATTCCTCCTCACAATTAAGATTCCAGCGGTGTGGCTGCAGCCGCACTACCGGTTGAAATTAGGGAGCTGTCCATCCCTTCCCAGCCCCCCCACCCCACACTCCAACCCACCCCAACCCTGCGGCTCATACCAGCTTCGCGATTTCTTTCTCTGTCTTTTTCATTT